>VXBP01006555.1:0-101547 GCA_013400115.1 Rhinopomastus cyanomelas | reverse complement strand
CCTCACCCACAAACTCTCAACTCCCTCCTCTGCTGTANAGAATACAATTTGTGCCCCAGAGTCCTTCGCAAAACGTCCTAATGCCTTCAGATCTTTCTTCATTCCCCTCAGACTATGGAATACAGCTTCCTCCCCACTTGTTTGGATGATCAGCAGTGGTTTATAGTCAGCTGACCTCACCAAGTTAGGGAGCAACCTAGTGATGTCCCTGATTCGGGCTCCCGGTAAACTGCAGACTGCTCTATGATGGGGGTCAACTCTGCATATTGGGCCCTCAGTCCCTTTCAGGAGTGAGTCTCCAGTAACTAGGACCCTTCTCTTCTTTGTAGAGGTCGTCATAGCCTTCCTGGATGTATGAGACTTTGCCTGGATCTTCAGTGTGGGTTCTCTATCCCCTATATCCTTATCAGATTTGCTGCCTTCCAATAGGGGCTCATACCTATTTCTTAGTGTCAACTGGGGAGGAGCGCCAGGCAAGGGTGGCACCCGCCTTCTGCCATTGCCCTGCACTTGGCTCCAGCCACCCATTTTACTTGGGCTCCTGTCTACCCCCTGAGAACTATAGAATACAAGCCCATCCTGAATCTGACTCTTGTTTATCCGTTGTCCAGACTGCTGAGCCCAACTCCACCTGTCTTCATCGGTTTCAGCCTCACTAGTTCTCCTGAGCCTTCCTAGTTCACCCTGTAGCCTTTCAACCTCATCCTGTAATTGTGCTGCCCGGTCATGCAAATAATCTACCTGCTCACACCGAACGCAGTGAGGAAGGTGAAAGAAGGCTCTGCATTCTTGACAGCCCATCACCTGCACAACCTCATCTTTTGGGGGGATCTCCATTTGGGTTCCCACCTCCACCAGGTGTGACGAAGCCTGGTCTTCCTCTGCTGCCGAGTTGTTACCATTTTTTTTTTTTTAGTCAGACCCCCCACCCCGTCATCTAGAAGCTGGTAAAACAGCCCCTGAATGTCACCACTCACGTAGCCACGTATGCACGCAGCGCGCAATCGCGGTTCGTCGTCTGAAAAGCACGGAGCCACCACCGCGCTTTCGCTTCCCCCAGGAAAACAAACCGGATAAACTGTAACTAGCAAGATGTAAATTCAAGATGGGCAGCACTGGCTTCTTGGTCTTAAACGGAAGATTTATTATGGAAACAATTCAAAAGTCTACTTAAAAACAAGTCAGAAATGTCAAAAAGAAACTGTTGCCTCTGGTAGAGCACCAAAATGAGGACAACCATGACAATTCTACTTTGCCGCAGTCAACAGGACGCAGATTTAAGGGATAGCACCTTCATAAGCGTCTACAGATTACACACTATTATCATTCAAACCGTCCCTGCGAACACAATTATTGTGTTTCAACAAAACACAATCAATGCACCCCCCGACACAGATCAGACCTACAGTGAGCTGAGACTGCTGCACAAGCGGTGAGCTGACCAGCTTGAGGGAGAATCTCTTCTGTGTATTCCCCTTTCTGCAAGGAAGCAAAAATGCCCCACTCTACAAAGCAGCATTTGTGGGTTGTCTCAGGATAAATCAAACCTTAAAAAGATAAATCAAGCTTAACAAAGGAGCTGCTTCTTAACAGGGCTAATGGCTCAGGTTCTTCGACAGACAAAGACGCTGTTTGACCTACTGCTCTAATTAGAGGAGGACTGATGCTGACATTTGTGTTGCATAAAGCAGACATGTTAATAGCTAGAGGGAAAGCTGTCAGTGCCTCTAAAGATCACAGCACTCATGGTGATGCACAATGCAGCTTTTAAATATTCAAATAATCAATTCAATGCTCAACTCTTTTATTGATAATAAGAAACAATCTCCAAATTGACAACATACCCACCCAAAAAAAAACTAGGCAATACATGAAGCAGATTTATTCTGCTGAGTATAGTGCTTCCTTCCAGGAAGCACGTGATTCAGGCTTGCCATGAAGGAACACAGTCAGTTTATACTGTCTGGGCTTTTCACTTATGATTAAAAAACAGCAACCACTGGAGACTGTGGTTCATCCATTCTTATGTGTCAAGTTCATCTAAGCATGAAAAGAGATACCTCTTCTCATTTATAAATACATAAAATTAGTTTTAATTTAATGCTGATCTATTGCATCATATTCCCTTGACATGAGCTGCACCAGCACTACAAACAGGCACTTCACATTTTACAGATCAAAATCCCTGCCGTAAATCCTCCTCATGCAGTGCCCAAGTGCTCCAGAATGGTGGAAAGTCCTTAACACTGCAGCGTCATTAGCTCCGACCCCACCTCAGATTTTTCCCCAACACGTGATGCTTTCAAGCCCACTGTTACCCACGGCAAAGCTGAACATTAAGTACAACAGACTGACAGGAGGCTTTGTACTATAGATCAAGACTGAAGCTCCTCAGTCTCATCTCCCATGTCTGGGGGGAAGTTTCCTACAGATACAGAGGAGGAGAGGGGCTCAGCATCACCCATTGCATCCCATGATATGCTACTGTCTTGATGTAACCCATTCTGGACAGTTACAGGACCTGTTTTGCAATTAATTTCTGTAAGGAAAGGCACGTGAAGCTCATCTGCCATCCACATACAGTGCCAAAACCAGCATGCAGTCACATACATTTGAAAAGCAATGAGATGATCTTAAAATACATTATGGGGAATGGATCTGCATGCCTGCAGACACACTTGGAGAACAGATTACAAGAAGACTCCCCTCTGAATGGTGGCAAAGGCTTGGGCTGCTCCAGTAGAGAAAACCTGTATTTGGTTTGTCAGTAACGAAGAAAAGTCAGGCTTGAAATGATGCTCATGTCTGAAGAAGATAAGGAACCACGGCCGCAGCACACTGTACATTGCGGCAGGGGAGGAGAAGTCAAGCTCATGCCATTCACTCTTCACTGCACAAGTGAAGATCTGTATTGATCTCACTGGCATTGTAAGCAGCCACAGAAAGCCATTTCCACCAGCAGAACGGTACTTTCCAGAAGCAGTTTTGCTGTTTACAATACCTTGGGGGAAAAGATGAAGGAATGTAGAGGAAGGAAGATTCTTCTCCCTCTAATTTGTTTTAGGTTGACAAAAATTCATTGTACTTACAGGAAGGAATTTTTTGTCATTTGCAAGGATATACCCTTTCATTCTCTGAAATTCCCTGCTTCAAAAATAGGACTGTTTAAGCATAATCTGGGGCACAACAGGCAGATGCAACAAACACCAGAAGAAACTGTAGACACTCACATGGCATCAGCAAGACACAAGACCACAGCAGACGGTTTGCAGTTGGTATTGACCAGGCTAGAAAAGGCAGCCGAGACAGATGATGTAGTAGGTACATCAGAATCAAAGTGGATATACTCCCCCACGTAAGAAGCAACCCAAGAAGGATGAGTTCAGAAACACAAAACTCCCACTGCTGTCCCTGGAGTCACTAATATGCTTGCAGACAAAGGTCTCCTGAAGAACAGAGCAGAGATCACATCTTTGGAGAAGGAGCCAAAAGCCATAACTGTTTGCAGAGATTTGGGTGGAAAACTGTAGATTAACAGAGAAACTAAGGATGGTGTAAGGCTTCCCTGAGCATTTCCAGGTAGCAGCTTGGGAAAGAGCACAATTGGCACATGTAATGTCATCACACACAGTTCAGTTAGGAGACTTAGATACTGTTAATAAACGATACTTATCCTAGAACATTTGCAACGCTTCATGGATCTAGAACACACCACAGTAACAAGAAATAAATGCTGTTTTCCAGTATTGCTGCCAGCACACAACATACCCACCCGTCATAAACCAGCATCTGAGATGAGAGCGTCCCTGTAGGGACAAACCCCCACCTGCATGAAAGCAGGGAGGAATCAGGCCCAAAAGATCAGAACCACTAAGATGATCAGGGGGCTGGAGTACCTGCCTTTTGTGGAGATGCTGAGAGAGCTGGGGCTGTTTAGCCTGGAGAGGAGGAGACTGAGGGGAGATCTCACAAATGCTTCTAAGTATCTAAAGGGTGAGTGTCAGGATGATGGGACCAGTCGTTTCTTGGTGGTGCCCAGCAATAGGACATGAGGCTGTGGGCATGAGTTGTAACACAGAAGACTCAATCTCAACATAAGGAAAAGCTTTTTCACAGTGAGGGTAACAGAGCCCTGGAACAGGCTGCCCAGAGAGGATGTGGAGTCTTCTTCTCTGGAGACATTCAAAACCAGCCTGGATGTATTCCTGTGTGATCTAATTGAGAAGAACCTGCTCTGGCACTGGGGGTGGACGATATGATCTCCTGAACTCTCATACAAGCCCTACCATTGTATGATCTTTGTAAGCAAGATTTGCATATTCATTGTACAAATTTGTACCCTTCACCAGTTCAGCATGTGACCGGCACACAATTTCCAGGCATTACTATAAAGCAATTTAGTTCTCCAGACAATAGGAAGGAGAAGCAGGTTCTTCCACAGCCAGTACAGCTCCCACTTTTTAGCTTAGCTTGACCATCACTGTCACTGCAGATTACCAGCAGCTGCCGAGCTCAGCCACAGAGCCTGCTGTGAATTTCTGTTAACAAACACATTAGGTTTTATGAAGCCTTCTTCCTCCACGTGGTGGTTTCTGGAGTAATCACAGTATGTTGAGAAATATCCTGGAAACAAGCCTTTTCAAGGTTTACCTCTCAGCAGCTCAGTGCTGGGTTATATTGGTTGCACCAAAGACCTGCTTCACAGCCTGCAAGACACAAAGGGTTTGATGCTTTGTGGAGGGATCAGTCTCAATTCCACAGACCCCAGCTGCTTCATTCAGGGTGTCCCATTCCCTGTTGGATTCCCCACCCTTCCTCTCTACCGTGGCAAGAGGTCTTCCACGATGGAAATCAATGTTAAAATTCTGATTATCAAAGCAGCATGTTTTCAGACCAGATCAGAGATGAAGGTGGGACCACATACGAACAGAGAACCTGCATCTGGAGCTGAGTGGAAAGGGGGTGGGGAGATGCAGAAGAAGGAACAACTTTCAGGGTTTCGGATCCAAATTTCTGTTAAGTAAAGCTGCATAGGACTACAACTTTCCCTAACATCTGTCGCATAGCGGCATCAACGGCTCTCAGGATTTCCACTGGGAAATTTGTGAGTCCTTTAACTTCCAGTGTTCGTAAGAGGGCTGTGCCCATGGCAGGGGACATGGATGGACTATGGGAACATGCACAAAGAAGCCAGCAATTTGGCAGAATTACAGGCTCACAACTCGCTATCAGGGTTCACCATCTCCCTCACTAGAGTCACCAGCAAACAGGGCCTAAAAGAAAGGACTGGGGCTGCTGGATGGGGCACAGGGTGGCAGCAACATGTGGGGTAAGTTTTCCAGAGGCCTCCAAAGTTAGACAAAAAGTTTTCCACATGCTGAGCCCGCTCTGCCAAGAAGGGATATTGCCTCACAGCTGCTGAGGCCAAGAGCCTACTGTCCTGCAAATGGATCTGCTTCTCCCGCCGTTGCCCTGAAATTCCATGCTTGGCTCACATTGTGCTTAATTAAAGTTTGAAGCTTTGGGGATTTTTTCCAAAAAACCCCCACTAAATAGTCATACTTCTGATTATCCAGTAAAAGAGATGCCTGTGCTATTGGGCTGATAGCTAGAAGGCATCCACAAAGTCTCCAGAAGTATCAGTCGGGGTACCAGTATAATGTGATGGAGAAAAATAACGTGATGGAGCCAAAGCAAATTACCTGATGATGATGTCTTCACAGCACTGATGCTGGGGGTGGAGCGATGGTTGCCAAATGGAAACCTGCTCAGCCTTGGGAACCAGCTGACATTCCTATAGCCAGGAATCATGCTGCAGAGGCTCACAGCAGATGGAAATTGACGGCTGTAATATCCATGAGGAGTGCTGGTTGCACTAAGGCACCCCTGCTACCCACCCCACATGGCATGGCCATCAATCTGATGCATGTCATCAGCACAATTCAAGGTTGCAGACCACTGCTGGACAAAGAAAAAAAATCCACGATAAGCAATTGCTGGGGGAAGCAGAGAAAGAGGACGGCAATTGTTTTCAGTCTGCTGGATGAGGATATGACCCTGGGGCAGTTCTGGAGGTAACACATGGGTATTAGAGGGACACACATATGTTTCTGTTCCTGTAGCTACACAGTGTGGTTCTCTCCCTGCAAAATCAGCGCAGCTGGTTTTTACAATGCCAGGCCACGTGTAGGGAGGCAGACAGAGGAGATGACCTTTAGTGCAGCACGCAAGTTAGATTTTGAAGAGTCATGTTTCCACTGAAACACCATTCGGTTCAGTGCAAAATTGCCTCTGTGAGATCTTGTCTTTATCAAGAGTGATGGTTGGTGCTACGCAGGGAGCGCTGCATGCGACATCAGCTGCACCAGCCAGTGGAGAACGCCCATGTGCCTCACGGTCAGCACTGCTGGTTCAGGGGATTCGGGACGCCTTCATCTCTCTGACTTCCTGGAAAAGACAGAATCAGGGCAACTAACTTTTCGCCATGTGCTGTGTATGCTGCCGGCAGATTTTCTAGCACGTGCACAGCCACGGCAGCAGCCAGGATTTGCTTCCTCCACCTCGCTGTATTTCCATGGATAAATTACCCAGCACACATCAAGATAAATGGATCTCGGGTGTAACCTCAAGAATGTCGCTGTGTTAAGAACGGAATAATGTGGGCCATAGTACAGATGAATCAGTATTACTGAGGAAAATACTTTCAGATGTAAGTCTCTCGCTACTAATAGTCAGTAAGTTTTTAGGGGAAAAAAATGTTGAGAATATTTGACTAAGTGCAAGTTTAATAGAAAACAAAATATTGATATTAGAGAATAACTTTCAAATGCATGTAATGATAAAATGTTCTTTTGATACAGAGTTCACAAAGATAACCCCGAGGGCAGAGTGGGTGGAGACTAACATAATGATTTCATTGAAGCATACAGAGGATGCATCAGTTCAAAAGCAGTCAGTAGCAGAATGATACGATAGGAAAGCATTTTTTAAAATACCCACTGTGGCTGCTACAGCTGAAAATATGTTTTGAAAATGCTCTGATGACATGGAAAGTGATAGTGTCACTTAGGATATAGTGTGGTTGACATATTAGAACATCAGCTACTACTTAAGATACATTCATCCTCTAATGATTTACCACAACTTTTAAATTAGAACAAATTGGGAAAAAACCCACTCTCAAAAGCCCACGCAGTTTGTGTTTTTTCATCTTGGTGTTGGTAGATGCTACTGCCTGCAGTGGGCTTTCCATCATAGGAGAATATTTTCTTTTCCTCCAAGCCCAGCAGTAGCAGCACATTCTATTTCAACTAACCACTAAGAGACTTCTTTGCTTCTAAAAACAAGCATGAAAAGATTAGAGGAGACCAAACTGGCTCGTCCTGAACATTGCTCTGTAGTGAGAAGCTGCCCTCCAATTTCACTAAGGTGCTGTGGTTAAATCTACCTCCCCCTCACAGAGCAGTCCCGCCCCCAGGGCTAGAGGGTTGAGCTTTCCCCACCCACAGTCAGGTGCAGCAAACCAAATACATTACTTGGCAACTAGATTTCACTGCAGATTTGGCAGTTTGCTAAGGTACAGAGGTTATTCAGCACACGTTCTTGCTTAGGAATCATTTGTCTATTCATAGCACATCATTTACGTTTGTTGGAGTTTTTAGCACAGTCGCTCTAGGGACAGCAGATACTACAATAAAACATTTAATACGCGTTGAAAAGTGACCAGTTCGTGTTTCATTTTTGCAGACTGAAGGGTGACTTTCAGGACAGGGTGAAGCAGATGTGTAATTTTCATCCCTTGTAGTGGTCTCAAAGAAAGCGTGAATAACCATCCTGTAAATCTGATGACAAGCTCTCTCCAGTAACAAAGACATCCTTTCCACATAGGAGGCATTTCTGAGGATTTTGTAAGATATCCCCATCTATAACTTGCCTAGACCTGCTTCTCCTCAGAGGTCCTTTTGCACATCTCAAATATTTCATTTTGCAGCCACATCACATATCCACACCAAATCCGGTGAACCTGCCTCTTATTCACTGTCAAGAGGACGGCTCTCCCCATCCCTCAGACCAAGGGACATTCAGAGTTTCCATCAAGCTATGTCTGCTTAAAAACAATTTTAGATACAGAAGCAAGACACAGCAGTGTGGCATCATCATGAGTTGTGCCCTAAACAGATACAAGCTGCTCTTGTAGAGATTATGTGCCATTTTTACAAGAGAAGGTAAAACCTCACAGTACCCTACAATGAAGTATCTCCTCCTGTGACACCTGATGTCTTTTCACGTATGCCGTCGTCTCTTATGGCCTCCTCTGCTCCTTCAAGTATGGTTTTACTGCTGCCTTGAATACCGCCAGTTCCCATGTTCCCAACAGAGCAGAGTCTCTATTGCCAGCTATCTCTTTCTAGATGTAAAGCCCCTTCAAGTGCCCAGAGACCTTCTACAGCTTTTCCTCTGGAGCTGGGGGAACAATCCGAGAATGAACAACTTCTGCCACGTACAGCCACAAGTATTCAATTTTGTTTAAATTAAATTGGGATCATGAACATAACACTGCCATGGCACCTTCCAGAAACAGGAAAGGGAAACACCAAAGAGAACCCTTCCCCCTCTCCCAAGTAAGTGCACTACCATCCATTAATCAGAGGGGTCCTCTGAGAACATCTCTCAGTGACACAGCATGGGTGTGATTTTGATTACTTGCCTCTTGGCTGATGAGCTACAGTGTTTGCTTGGGTCGAGCAGATGAAGAAGCATGGGAGGCAAGGTATGCGGTTTGTGGTACTTCTCAGAACACAGTTTTTACTGAGGCTTTTTTCTCCTCATTTCTTTTATTGAGTGTTCTGTGTCTCACTGTCAGCTCTGAAGCAGGTCTTCCCAAACAGAAAGCCCAAACTTTGTCTTGCACAGAGACATCAGACTACAGCACTCAAAAGTAAACGCTGCATGCAGTTATTTCCAGTCGGTGATGCCAGAAATCCTACCCGAAGCAGACAGGCGCAGGTGAGCAGCAAAGACAGAATCAGGCCCCGGAGCTCCAGACCAGACTGCAGCACAGTTCCTCCTCTGCTCACCCTTTTCAAACAAACCACTATGCTCACAGGAAACTCAGACAGCTACATGTGGCAGAAGGAGAAGCGGAAAGAGACAGAAGCATAGTAACAGGAGACAACTGCAATCTCCAAATTTTACGATGCTCTACTTCCCAACAAGGCACCGCCATTAAAAAGAAAAGTCTTTTTAAGAATGCTGAGATAAACCCTTGTCAAGTCTGACAAATAAAATATTACTCAGAAGCTCTGGCTTATTTCTTGAGGATTAATGACACTTGAAAGCAGAACAAACCAATGCACAAACCAGTGAACAACCATAACAAAAAACCAGCACATTATGATGGTTTATCTCTCTTACAGAAATGGGTGGAAAAGGTCAAACTCGTAATTTTTTGTATGACAAACCTTTTACTTCAAATTAAACTGGAAACAAAGTGCTGCTTTCCAATTTGGGTTACCTTCAAACCTTTCTTATAAAAGGGCTACCTTCACAAGGTGACTTAAGAGTGTGATTTCACAACCCCTGCAGAAGCTGCCTTGGGTCTGTATCACTGATCTCTGTCCTGGACAACCGTCTTCCCTGCAAGTGAGACTCTCTTGCAGTGATGCTGTGAGCTGGGGTTGGTGCTGCAGCCTGGGCTACCACTTCCCTCGCCACTGCACGGGCTCTTCCTGAGCCCACTCTCACCAGCATGTGTGTTTATAGGCTGTTCTTGCAAAAGCACAGGGTGATCTGTATCACTGAAATTAATTATTATTTAAATTAGTAAGTCTAATTAAAACAGAGTTTCCTATGCAATCTCCATTTTGCATTTGTGCTTTTTTAAAAGCAATTTTCCCAAAGGAGCTCTTGCTAGTCAGGAGAAACTCGGGGATTTCTTTGGTGATCAGGAGAACACGTTACCCAGTATCTAAATGCAGTAAGCAATCACACAGATGATACTGCAATTTTTACATCAACATAGGCAAAAACGAATGGTGCCCATTTCACATTTCTCAAATTCTGTTTTTCTGGATCTGATTTGCTACACTGTGTAGTGATTAAAATTTGAATTTTAATTTATGAACCAAAAAACGAGTTTACAACACTCCCTCAGTGCTGCCTAAACCTTAATTTTAACAACATTATTTAAAAATGATCTGTCATCACACTCAAATGACAGACTTTAAGGTTGGTCTCCTCCACAGCTGTAGAGCTAGCAGAACTCCCTTACTACACGCTTATTCATAATTAGAACATCAAGACCAAAAAATTGCCAAACTTTTACGTCTGTTCTATTCAGTTTCCAAATTTGGAATCTGCATTATTCAGCTGATGCAGGTGGATGCAGCGCTCTCTGCACTTCTGCGGAAAGGGGCAACGGTGCCTTAACACTTAAAAGCAAACTACTTTCAGAGTTTCACCTCTTCTGTAGGTGGATATTCTTTGCCATGTCGAAAGCCAGCATTTAGCACTGACTGAAGAATTAAGTGAAGGTAGATTTTAACAATTCTTCTTTAAAGTTTAAACCGAGCAAAACCCTTCATCCAGCCAAGTAATGAACAGTGGCACAGACTGACAGAGGTGCTCAAGTTAAAGCAATATAAATACAGTGTCTGTATGGCCTTTTAAGTATTTCTGGCTTATCACAGGTAAAACTCAACCCCTAAATCCTTCTAATCAGCTGCCTTTTATCACTTTCCTTCCCCAGGTGAATTTCCTTATCACTTAGTTTTAATTGCAGCAGACATTCAATGAAAGTTTTCTCTTTTGTTTCAGGATGAGACTTCCATTTGATAATTCATGTTACAAAGGTACTGACTTCTGATTTCATTCGTGATTTGTCACTTGATGCTGCTTCTAAGCAAGTATCACCAAGTATGTATAAGTTTATAACCGAGTATTTATATGGAAAACAATGAGGTGGTTGGTGACAGCTTCACTAAGGGCAGATCATGCCTGACAAAGGTAGCGGCCTCCTACGACAGGGTTACAAGCACTGGTGGGTTAGGGTAGAGCAACTGCAGTCGTCTAACTGGACTTTTGACACTGTCTTGCATGAAATCCTTGTCTCTAAAATAGAGACATGGATCTGACAGACACACGTCTCTGTGGATAATGAATTGGCTGGATGGTCACACTCAAAGAGCTGTGATCAACAGCATCATGTCCAAGCAGAGTCAGATACCAGTAGTGCTCATCAGCAGTCTGTTTTGGGTCCAGTGTGGTTTAACATATTTGCTAGCAACATGGCCAGTGGCATCGAGTGCACTCTCAGCAAGTCTGCTGATGACACCAAGCTCTGTGGTATATAGTCAACACAATGGACAGAAGGGAGGCCATCCAGAGGGACCTTCACAGGCTTGAGAACAGGGCCTGTGCAAAATGCATGAGGCTCAACAAGTCCACATGCAAGGTCCTGCATCTGGGTTGGAGCAATCTCAAGCACAAATACATGCTGGGTGGTGAATGGACTAAGAACAATCCCAGGGAGAAGGACTTGAGGGTGTTGATAGATGAGAAGCTCAAGAGAAGCCAGCAGTGTATGAGAGCAGCCCAGAAGGCTAACTGTATGCCGGGCTCGATCAAAAGAAGTGTCACCAGCAGGTTAAGGGAGGCGATTCTCCCCCTCTACTCTGTCTCTGTGAGACCTCACCTGGAGTGCCACATGCAATTCTGGAGTCCCCGGTATAAAAAGGACTTGGAACTGTTGAAGTGAGTCCAGAGGAGGCCACAAGGATGTTCAGAGGGCTGGAGCACCTCTCCTATTAGGACAGGCAAAGAGAATTGGGGCTGCTCAGCCTGGATGAGAGCTCTGTGGGGACCTCATAGCAACATTCCAGTACTTGAAGGGAGCTACAGGAAAACTGAAGAGGGACTTTTCATGAGGGACTCTAGTGATAGGACAAGGGGGATGGTTTCAAGCTAAAATAATAAAGATTGAGATTAGATCTTCAGAAGAAATTCCTCACTCTGAGGGTGGTGGTGCACTAGAAGATGTTGCCCAGACAAGTTATGGATGCCCCCTCCCCGGAAAAGTTGAAGGCCAGGTTGGATGGGGCTCTGGGCAACTTGGTCTAGTGAGAGGTGTCCCTGCCCATGGCAGGCAGGTTGGAACTAGATGGTCTTTAAAGCATTCTATGATTCTGTGCCCACATAAAGAACCTTCTCCTAGCTCAGCCATGCGCTGTTATGCAGCTATAGAAGTATCTCCACACTCATAGCAAGACTTCTCCCAATTTTTTTAAAAGTGTTCAGAATAATAATCAGGTAATCAGATCCACTGAAGGCAGAAAATAATGTAATGATGGCTTTCTTGGCCTACAATTCTTCCAACACCTGTGTTTCCTGCTGTGCTTCATATTTCAAACTCTTTTTTAATAAAAGATAGTGCTATTTGCCTGAAGTCCTCATTTTAACCATACCTGCTGAGTGCGCCATTAATAAAGCCCTACCAACAGAGAAGCCAGGATAAACATAAATAACTACAAACACATTAGTCAACATTAATTTTAATCCCCAGATAACTCCATTACCGTCTCTAATTGTTTCACACTAACTGTCTTCTTTAAGTGTCTGCTCATTTCTTATCAAATTTTTAACAAGTCAGATAGTACAGCACTTTTGCTTTTTATTTCTTAACCCAGTCCACACTGGGCTGGCAATACTGTCCCACGTAAGCCTTCTCTGCTGGCTCACAAGACACCTTTCTAGCAGCAATACACTTGATGAACGTGCAAGACGATGCAGTCACAACAAGCACCAGGAAGAGCTCTGACTGGATCATCATTAGGATTTGTAAATAGAATTGCCCTCTCACAACCAGATGGCAAGTCCAGAGCAAGATCTGCCCTAGGGCTGTTGCGGGTTTGTGTGGCTCTCAAGCCATTCATTTGCAGTCTGGCTTCACAGGATCAGTCCAGCAGTACCATCCCAGCACTTCTCCTGTGCGTCTTGCTGGCGCCAGCGCAGAGCTGTCCTATGCACGTGCCACAGGCGTTCACCTGCCTCTTGCAAGTTTTCCACCATCCATTTGGAAAAACAAAGGCACCATTTTCTCGCTGGAATAGCTAAGTGGCAAGAAGGTGAAATCATTGAGCTACTCCAGCCAAGCAACTGGCACGTCTGTAAGTCTGCTCCCAGCAGCAGGAGGGACGAGGGAGAAGATCAGAATAAAACAGGTGGAGAAAAAACGCAGCAAGAGGGGGCTGTAGAGATTACAGAGAGACAGAAAAGAGGGAGACACTGGTTGTTAGAAAGAAAACAAGTGATTTTTTTCTTTTCTTGTTTTGTGTTAATCTGGTTATCCTGGGACAAATCCAGTGGAGGCTGGCTGGCTTCCATTAGCTGAGCAGCCAGCCCACTACATATTCCACTTGGGGATTGCTGTCTCATTTCCAGAGGCCTTAAAGACACCTGTTAGGGCTCTCTACTACTGGAGCCAAACATTGCATATAACTGAAAATATTCTTTGTTTACTTAAGCATCTAACAGACTGTACAGCTTGTGGACCAGTGTCAACAGCAGTAAATCTTTGTTTACCCCAATGACAGGTGCAAAGGAAGCACGAGAGCTTCCCTCCCTCAGCACAGAGCAAGGTGCTGGCAGGAGGAAAGGGGAAAAAGAAAGCCATGGGATAAGAGAGGGAGCGTGTGAAGAATCAAGAAGGCCAAGAGGGAGGGATTTCAACCTCCATTCCCCAGCTCCTCACTAACCCAGAGGATGTGATCCCATATTGACTCTTGACCATGTGGTAAGATGAAGCTCTTTGGCATTAACATTTTGTTAAGTGACATTTTAGAAGACTTTCCAGTGCAGGAGTCTCCTTCTGGACCACACCCCAACATTTCTCCCACTCCAGGGCCCGGCACTCCAGCCATCCTGGACGGCTGGCCATGGAACAGCTGCAACCGTGAGATCGCAAGCTGCGAGGAGCCCTGCGCCACAGTTCTGTAAGCATGTGAGATGTGGCACAGCTGCAAGGAAGTAAGGAACACAGTCCAAAGTGTGAGTCAGATGTTCCCTGTGCAGACTGCACACTGGGGAGACAGGCCAGTCTTGTTTCTTTAACCGCTGCGTTCACTCACTTCTGCTTGGAACCTCTTCCACACTTGGGCAATGCACCTTGCTCTGAGAGAGCCTGTGCTAGCAGGCCACTGATGTGCTCGGGAGGAAAGGAAGAGTGCAAGAAGTCTCATCTTGCAAAGAAGATTCTGTAAGTTTAGTTCATTCCTCCAGCATCGGGACTTGGAAAGAAACACAAGTTCAGAGATGCTAAGTCTGTTCCGTTTTAGACAAAAACCCAGTAAGACCCCAGGAGCAAGGTGCTGTGGCTGGCAAATCAGAACAAGAGTTCTAGGAAGTCAGAACAGAGACTTTGTGACTGTGTCCTCACAACACCAGATACAATCCACACAGGACTCTAAAACAAGTTAGAGCAAGAATATGAATAGTTTAAATAGACTGTTGTCATCTAGTACATCTCACAAATCTAATCAGAAGTAACTAATACTGCAAAAAAGCCTCTTGCACTGTCATCAGATGTAGCATTAATAATCAATTTGCCAAGCCTATCAGTTTCTTTCGCCCTTTTCGGATGTGTTTAGCTGATGTTTCGCATCAGGTCGCGCTCCTGACCCAGTCCATATTCACTTCAACTTCTGTCTGTACAGTCATCTTTGTCAGTCTCCCCTTTTCTTTCATGCACTAAGCAACTACATTCCCAGGGTGTTTCTTGCAGCGTGGGACTGTGGCAGATGCACATCTTGAAGTAAATGCAAAATATAAGCAAGTAGCTGGATAGGAAAGTGTGCTAATCCAACCTCCACCACCTAACCTCACCATTACAGCAAACCTCAACTTGTTAGTTTTTGGGACCACATAATCGTGAGATAAGGATCATGGAGCAGGATCCTTAGTTAACAAAACTGTCCAGCAGAAAGGTAACTTTGTACCTTTCTGCTCAGTTCAGCTTGATAAAGGTAGCTCAGTTCAGCTTGATAAAGCACTGAAAATGTGTTTAAGCCTTGAGCTATCCCAAAGCTTTGAGGCACACTCTTTGAACTCAAGTACGCACTCGAGATCTCTGTTAAACTGGGATTCGTGTCATATTTGAACCTGACACTTCTCACTTAGCACTGAGTTCATGGAGGACAGCTGACCAGCTAGGATCAAATCCTCCATTTACGAAGGACAGAAGGCTTAAATTCATTAGTGTAAGAGGCAGCATAGCGTCCAGTAAACTGGACAGTTTGCTGGAAGTCAATGAATTGCCATCTGCATCCCCACTGTGCCTCATGAGGACATTTGCAGGCAGAACATGGTAGTAATAGCAACAATGACTTTCAAGCAAGAAGACGCACAAGAAATGCTGGACACACATTTAGATGCATTTGCTACATGGCCTGCTGGAGCCAATGGCTCTGTGAACAGTCACAGAATCCCCAATTTAGGTACCTTCTCAAAAACATTCGATGATTTGTGATTCACGACTGGACAGAGTTAAAGGAAGCTTGGTTCCCTTAATTATATTTATCTGGAGGATCTTTTTGATTTAAACCCTCATATAGCTGTAACAAGTTTTTCTAATTTTGACAGAACAGAATAAAGGAGACTGACTGGAATTAGGATTGCAAACATGCACCAAGAGACACAAGGCTTCACATGACTCATCTACCTCTCTAACAGCTTCCCTGATAGACTAATGGAAAGATCCTCACTAAGGATAATAATTTTCTCAATAGGATCCTGCGTCTGCCCTGAGATATCACGTTCATTTTCAAGATATTTAGCAATAGAAATCAGTTTTAAAAATTTTCCTGGAAAGGTAGTTAAATCTGACTGAATGTGTTAAAGCCTAGATAGCCTCACCTTCTGACACAGGTGGGGTTTGCTGGCAAATCGCATTATAAAACAGTGGGATATGAAAATACACAAGCAACTTTAAAAATACACTAGCACTTTTGAAGTCACTGATAGATAGCTGATGGACAGTGAAGGCAGGCAGAAACAACAGCCCTGGGGCTGAACTGACATGTGGCAAGGCTTACGAAACCATTAAAGATGATCTGCCACCAAGGGAGAGAGTCTTGAAGGCTAAGATGGGAGGCCATGGAAGAAGATGAAGTGGTTTACCAGTTTCTAAAGAATTTACAGGTCTCACACTAAACGTTTAACACCACATACCTACCTAGCCCTTCTGTTTCTGGATGGACTCATGGGTCTTTGTTCCAGTAACCACTACAAATGGGGCAGCCAGAAGGCAGAATGGGAAAATATCCACAACTGATCTTTGTACACTAGACTCTCACAGGTTCAGCTACTCTAGTGTCCCTGGTCCTTGCTTTTTCCCCACAGGCTTCTGGGTGCTTTCTGTGAGATGCGCTCACCTCAGCTATGAAGCAATACAAAACTACCCTGGTCTTTGAAAGCATCGGGGCAGGCTGTACGGAGCTCCTGATGCCAGAGGCTGGAGAATAGGTATCTATAAGCAGGAGCATTGAGATAAGAAGTAGCAAAGTTAGAGTTTAACTGGTTTAATTGCTGCAATTGGAGATATCATGCCTCTTTTTATTATTACAGGCATACATAATAGTTGTACCTTATTGTCCATCCCACCTTATGCCCAGAAATGTAACAGTACCAACAATTCACTTACTGGAAAAAACTCCATTTTCTTCTGCAAGCAGAAAGTCAAGGAACTTGGTGTTTTTAAAAATGAAAACTGAGATCAGACCTGACATTTAAAAGCTTCCAAAACTGGCAGGCCCTGGGGCTGGGGACTTGGCAGTCCCGAGAGGGCAGCTGTGCAAGTTCAAAGAAATGAAGTGCAAGGAAATTGCATAAGTTGACCTCCTCTTCTGCAGTGGAGAGAGAAAGCCCAACACTTCCATGCTTCCCTGGGCAGGCATTCACAAAGACAAGTAAAATACTATAATCTAAACCCAAATCTTCGCAAGGAAACTTACTGCAGCAGCTGGTCTCCATCCCAGCTTAAGAATTCAGCTCTGCTGGTCCCTGTAGCAGAGCAGGACCCTGCCATAAACATACAACCCTTGGATTTTTTTTTTCTTACATGTCTTCAGAACCCTTCTGAAATCTGTAGAGGAACGAAACCTCTTTGCATATCCACTGCCATTTCACCGGCAGACTTGGGCAGCAGTGTCACAGCAGGGCAGTATGTCCAGCAAGGCAGTGAACGCATCTTTTCTTTCTCACGGAAGTGCAACACAGCGTTTCTGCTAGAAAGAAGGCCCAGGTATTCTGCACCTTTTGAACGCACGCTGCCGTTCGGAAAATATCTGCCCCTACTGTCAGCCATGCAGTTTAAAATGAGAACTTGTTGCCACATTATGCCATTTTAATAACGGATTGCCCTCTACCAGAACACCCATGTACTTAACCAGCTGTTTTAAACAACTGCCTTCTTTAAAGTTAAGTCTAACAGATTATGTGGTTTATTTTAGGCAAATGTCACGGTGCAGTTCATTGTCTCCCATGCTGTAGTTGGCAAGAAAAGAACTATCAAGTCAGTTCCAAATTATAAAAAAAAACACCCCCACATAACCAACCAAAGGGAGATCAGCTAGGGCCTTATAACGACAATAAAGATCTTGGAGAACTGGCACTAAAAATTATTTACATGTTCATCTGCTCAATATCTGATAAGATGAATGGAAGCGTGCCCCCATAAACAGCTGGGTTCAGTCACTCTGCAGCTGTCAAGAACAGGAGAAGACGAGATCAGCCCCTGGAACACAGAGAGATAATCGTAGCCTTCAGCTCAACACAGGTTCAGTTAGTACAACTTCTGGCTTAGGACAGGCACATGCACACTACTCAGAGGAGCCAGAGGCAAAAGTTTATTAAAGTGTAAAAAGAAATATGGGATTTCTTCTCCCAGAGCTCAACTTTTAAGACAAATAATTATGTTATCCCTGTGAAAAGGGATATTAACATGTAAACTGAGTGTAATGGGCTCAGTCACGGAAGTTTTCAGAAAGCATGAACCTTACTCAAGCTCTACATTTAAGCTCTTTGATTATTAAGCAGGGGGGGAAAAAGACAATAAATTGCAAGGTGAACCCAGTTCAGGGATGGAGTACCACATGGAGAAGAACTTCAGCTACTCTGCACAAAACACAGTGTTCTGACTTTGACAAGTGGTGTCAACAGAAGCACTGGGATTATTTTCTTGAAGGGAATTTTCATTTTAGTGTTTGGGAACTATTGCACTAGTGAAAAAGGCTGGTGTAGGGTAACAGTTGAAACAAAGCACTTCAGGAAAACAAGTGGTTTCAGGAAATGTCAGCTACTCCAGCTTCACTAACTGATTGACTGAAAGCACAAAGACAGTAACACCCAGATGAGATGAGAAATGCTACAGACTATCCATGAAAGTTACAGACAAGGCGAAGTTCACCATACACCTTGACATACCCACTGTTACGTTTCAGTTGTTTACTACACCAGGAATGTTCTGAAATTTCCCACAATACTCTCTGACTTCTCCAGCATCCCAATGGCAGGCAGCTAGATCACGAAGGAAGCTATTCTCAGCCTTCCTCTTTGCATAGTAGTTACTACCCAGGCACAGGTAGCTCTTTGGACTTTTAAATACAGCTTTCCCTTGGAAAGCTTCATCACACTGCAGTACAGACATTTCAGTGGTTTTGGTGCTATTACATATCCAAAATAGAGCCAAAGCCCAAAAAATACCTCAAACTACAAGGCACATCATGCAACTTACCATACGTGGAGGGGTTTTATAAATAGTTTGCACAAACATGTGTAATATCAGTCAGGATAAAGTAACCCGAGAATATTGATGTGATAACGTTTAAGGGACCCCTGTGCAGGTGGTCTTCAGATGGCTACATAAGCATCACAGGCACTGCACTAGAAACTATTTCAAAAAGAATTTAAAGTAAATTTAAAGAACATGAACATCCTGGGGAATGCTGTAAGCAACAGAGAAAGAAAGAATTGCTAAATGTTCACTACAAGAGTGCAGTAAGTGATCTAGTTTGAATTGGTGCAATCAAAGCTGCGTGAGACACAGAATCATAGAATCACCCCTAGTAACACTGAAGCACTTCTGTGTTTTCCTGCTTGGATCCCAACCTCTGGCCACATTCTGTCTTGACTAACACCACATTTTACAAGGGAGCTTATTTACTCCACTTCCTGAAATAAAAGACACATTCAGCCAAATTCAAAGCTGAGGTCCCACCCAGGTCAATGAGACAGTACCCAGGTCATTCCCATGTCTGCACTCTGAAACTGTAGTTAAACTTTAAAACGCAGAGGCCAGAAGCTGGAGTGAAGCCTGTAAGAAGATGAAAGTACCATATGCAAAACCCAGCTATATAAAAGGTGAACTGCCAGAAGCCACAAATGGGCCAAATGACATATCAGAGCTGCTCACACTGTCCCAAGTTCCGCTCACCTGGTCCAGACAATCTCTAAGTTTCAGGACTTCATTTGGGCTCCCTTAAGATCAAGAATAGAGTGTTCCTAGAGCGTGCTTCATCTGCTCCTAAAGTAGGTGGCTAAAACAGGTCAGATGAATCATGTTAGCATGCAGCTTTTTCTCTCCATTGACTACAAAAGGAGTCTGCTGGGACCAAGCCAGATGTAGATGTTCGCTGCCAGTGGAAATGAAGCCCGTCTCAGACATCTGCACAACTGCATCCACAGCGCTGCTTATCCTCCCATGGCTGGAAGGGGGGCTAATTTCCACTGCAGAAAAAAGTCAAAAGTAGAAGACAACCGGCTTTCTGAAGAGTGAGCTGGAATCTGAATTCCCTACAAGGCTGTTTCAAACATTTGAATGAAGAGCATGGCTTGAAATAGTCCGAGTCATGAGCGCGATGCTCGGCTCTGCATCTAATCTGGAAGCTGACCTTCGGCATGCCACTTAGCTTCATTTTTCTTACTGATTGCACAGCAGGGACCAACACAACAATTCTGCAAGAATGCCAAATCTTAGTTCTTTAATATCTTTAAGGCGTTCTGGGATTCCTCAGCAAAACTCAAGTGTGTTATGAACACTATCATAGTTATCAATACGAAGACAGCATGTATCTGATAAAAATAGCCTCTAAAATAGCTGAAATTAATTTCCATGTGTTTTTCCTGACAGTCCATCTCAGTGGCATTCACATGCCTACTACTCTGGGATTTTCTTTTGATCTGGCACTTTGCAAGTTTACCACCACCACCACGTTCCTTTTACTTGTTGCCTGTTAAAATCATACTAATAGGAAAAAAGTGATTATTTGCTTTCTGCCTAAATATGACTACATACAAATAGAGCTAGCTGTACACATAAAAGTTCATACATTAAGTTAAACAGAGAAATAATTTTGAATTTCAATAATGTAAACAAATCTACAGCCTTTTGCCAAATCTAATGGACAAATACAAATGATTCCTGTCTAGAAGCCACACTTGAAACACTGGACACGGCAATTTAGGCTAGAAAACAAAAAAACATTGTCACCATCCTGTGTTCTCACAACCCCAGCAAGGAAAACTCAAAGAAAGCACTTATGTTAGTATAAACATTTTCATTTTTATCTGAAAAAGACCTTTCACTTACTGCATGGTGTAGAAATATACACACAAACACGCAGACATGTGAGTGTGTATATATATGTGTGTGCATACAGTCATGTTTCAGAGAGAAGGCATCCTTGGACTGGAGAAACCAAGGATGACAAGGCCACTGGAGCCATAATCTCACTCACTAGTGCCTCTTCCAGGATTTAGGACACATTGTACCTGTTCTCTGGCTATAACTCACAGATAAGCAACCTCCTTTTTCTTTGATATTTATGGACTAAAACATCTGTGTTAATTTAATTTTGGTCACACAGTACCTCTTGCTGGGAAAAGCCATGGGACCGATCCTGCACACGCCCCAATGCCTCATGCAGGGTTGTTCTCAGCTGTAGAGCTCCTGGTAGGTCCCATGCTGTGGTGCTTGCTATCTGAAGTACAGCACCCTGTGTCCACAGGCGCACACACACACGTTGCTTCTGGTAGGATCTGCACTAATTCTCAGCATAAGAGACAAATCCTCAACTCTCTGGCACAACCATCAGCACCAGATTTTAACTCCTCAAGGTGACAGAGACTTTGGATTGAAGACTGGAGTCCGCACACTAACTGGGGACTACAAAGAACCAGATGACTCCTCTGGCCCACGTTCCTGGATGAACAACTTCCAGCGCTGCACATTTCTGGGTACTGCAGCAAGCACCAGGGTGAGAGGCTGCAGTTTCAGCAGCGTCACTGCACCTTCTTACTTGTGCACCAGTTCTGTCCCTACTTGCCTCCGCTGGCTTGAACATGGAAGTAAAACTCAAAGTGACAAGCACCACCTGTTTGCACAGCTATTTTCCACACCCAGCTACATCTAATCCTTGCTTCACTGCCTCCTTTAAAGTTTAATAATGGTTTCAGTGAGCAGTCTTAGTCAAGTTTCTGACTTTTTATTTCATTCTTCCACAGCTGAGCTCAGGCATCTGAAGGAATCTGGGTTTAAATAATCTGCTCAACGCAGAAAGCCCTGGAAATATGCTCCCTGCTCATCATCGTCTTAAACCGCAAGGGCAGAGCTGCAGCACAGCGTGCTTTTTTCCCCTGCAGAAACACAATGGCAGAGCTTTGCTTCCTTTGCATTGGATTTTCACCACAGCTCTGCTACCAGATGGACTTTGTAAAGTATGAAACAGGATGTATGTCTCAAAGTGCATCATTAAAATTCAAGTTTTTACTCATGGTAGTGATCGATAGGAGGCTCTGTGTCATCTTTTTAAAAAACTGAGAAACAACTAAAAAAAACTCGTGTTCATAGATTAGTTGTCTTAATTTACATACATGCAGTTTATCTACATGCAGTTTGCAGGTAACTGTTTTAAAACCTCAGAGCTGCTGAGAAAGCATCAGAAACTTCAGTCAGGTGGAGCATGACCAGCTGCGTGCTGTACTTGGAACACAACACATACTGGCAAGAACAATGAGGGGAGAACCCCGAGAAGTAAAACTGTAGCAGGCTCTCTGACCTTGGCAGATCCCCAAACAGGAGCAATCCCTATGCTCCCAGCAAGACAGCAGCTGCCCAGCTGGGGCACCATCCTCAGTACTGCCGGAACAGACCTCAGATACTTCAGATGGAAGATACCAAAAACACAAAGCAGATCTCAGAAGTAAAATAATTCATCTACAGCGAAAACCAGTCAATATTTAACCCCTTGTTCTCCACTCATCCACACATGCAACAACAGCCAACTGAATCCCTGGGATTTGGCTATCAAGGTAACCCTGATGTAGACTCAAGAGTCACACAAGTGTTGCCAGAGCTCAGAAGGGACATAGGCAGCTGCAGAGGCTGAGCCCACATCCACACCAAACAATTGTGGGCTCAAAGTCACAGATGTGATCCTTTCTGGGAGAGGAAAACTGTACCTGGGAGGAGCAGGACTGCAGACGGAGCAGAGGTGATATCAAGTGCACAGCATCCCCCTTGGACCAAACCCTCTGTTTCCTAAGTCTCAGTGCTAGGAAATCGCACTGCATTTCAAGATTGATTTTATCTTACATCAGCCTTCAAAGCCAGGATATTGTTACATCTCTGTCAGCAGGATCAGGATTTGCCCTGATAAATCAGACATCCATCCAGATACGTCACGTGTGCTGTGCCCTGCAGGAACTTCATTTTCACCTTCTTACATAACAGGACATTTTCTTCCCCCTTCTTTTCACACTGCCCTTTATAAATAGTTTAAATATATGTCTAGCTTTCTTTAATGAGCCTGTGCTCATTGAACTGGGTGAGTTTTGAAAATGCTGCTAGTGATACAGAGTAGTTAAAAATGACTATGAGGAGCCATTGACACGAATGCCTCACTTACTATTAAGCAGAAATAATCTTGCCTAACAAGCCAGTACAGCCTTTGAAGTGTCATCCTCAAGCACTAAGGGTGATCCTTTTCCAGCTGTGGCAGTGGGATTTTCCCAACCCTCTGTATTACTAAGTATTTAGGATTCCTAAATAATTTGCTCTCTCTCTTGCAATAGAAATGTCCTAATGCCGTAACAGGATGAGTTCAGTTGCACCATGAAGAACACTGACACTGGAGTCAAGAAACTGCCTTTCTTGCTGTAAAGCATGGTAAGGCTTGGGTATTCTCTGTTTTCAAAGGACACGTAGTGATGCTGCAATTATCTAGCTTAACTGGGACATATACTTATTTATGGCCAAGCGGGACTGTAACTCCATGTGACTAAGGCACGGACGCCAGGAAAGAACCTCCTTCACTGGTGACAAGATCCCAAGCAAAAAGCATTTCATTTGCTCTGGAAGCATCTTCCGGGGTTACGAGTGGTTTTTTTGTTTCATCTTGGTCCCTTGTGTAGGCACTGAAAAGGCTCTGGCCACCACTGTTTACCTCTACTGCTCCATCAGTTGCAAGCGTTTACTGATACATCTTAAGAATGACGTCAACATCACACAGGGGAAGTTGTAGCTGTTACTGTAAGTCTTCATCTGTTAGTCTTTTTTTCCTGCAACATGGTGCACCAAGAAAACCACAGATAGAAGAATACAGCCACCTCTACAATGCCTGCTCCTTCTACTCTGCAAAACACACAGACAAGCACATTTGCACAGTGTTTAGCACTCAAAAACAAACAACATTTAAAATAATTCCAATACTCCACATCTATGTGAGCCTTCAAAGCCAAACCAAATTTTTTATCAAAATAGCATCCAGCCGGTCCCCCTCCCCGAAATAATCAGAGCAGTCACTTGCTCTTGTGAAAACATGATCCACGTAAAATGATTTTTTCTTGTTTTTTTAAAATATGGTTCTAACATTTCCATGTTAATGCGGCTTTATGAGAAACAGCCAAACAGTAGCAGAGCTGTGATAGCTGGGCATCAGAGTGTTAACTGCATGAAAAGCTGTCAGCATGAAATGACATCAAAATTGCTGTCTCATCAAGCAAGGACAACCTGTGGACACAAGGCTTGCAGGAATAATCCTTTTATTGGACTAATTCTTACAGTAAGAAGCAAGATGAAGCTTTAGGCAAAACTCGTTTTTAGTCTGAAGTAAGGGTTTCAATCATCTTTTTCCCTAAATTTTTATCAGTCCTTTTCTCCTTCTATTTCCTTCATTTCCCACCCCGCCCCTTTTTCCTTCTCTCTTGGGAAATTAGCCTGATGCTTTACAAAATTGAGAGTTTAATAAAGAACTAAAAATGCGGAAGTGTTACTTCAGAGAATCATAGAATCATAGAATCATTACCGGAAGGGACCTCGAAAGATCATCTAGTCCAATCCGCCTTTCAGTGGTTTGGTATTTTCTTAATTTCTTTGTTTGAAACTTCTGTTTTAGATCTGTAAAGGGCTTGTGTAATCATAGGCTCGCATGGTTTTGACAATTATAGAAGCTGGTTTAATAAAAGATACTCCCTCTCCGTTGGAACACGGCCTCATTTATTCCCCCAGAGCACCACCACCGCGACAGCACTACGACACCGTGTGTGACGGAAATCATACATCGGTTCCCATAAATACAGCACAATCTCTCGCGCTTTGTAGCTAAATGCCTAAGAACTTGTCTGGGATGTGGACAGTCCAGACTGAAAACCAGCTCTGTGCGATTTTAAAAATGGGTTTTCATCTCCAGTCATCCACAATGAAGCAAAGTAGAAGTCTGATGTAAGACTACATTCCTGAACTAACAGGGGGGATCCCACTCTGCCTGTGTAATCTCCTGAGCCCACATGGCAACATACTAATTACAGGAAACTTCAACGTTTGTTTTGAACTTTGATTTTTCCACTGCCCTGTCAGTTCCTTATTTTTTTAACTCTGTGTGTGCTTTAACAAACCTCCATGAAGTTTTGTACAAGCCACTTAAGCCATAGGTTTTCCAAATTCATCTTACAGGCAGCTGAATCTAAACCCCACGAGGTTATATGACCCCAAGAGAAGCAAATGGACGCACCTTACCCAGAAAGTCCTGAGAACACAAAGAACTAGGTCTGCCAAAATCTAACAGCCAAAGATGGGCCAGAGATACAGCTCTGAGCACCGGCTCTTGTGTAGTGGTGGCAGAGAGGAACTTTCCCTAGTTGCTGACTATTCTGCCCAGGGGGGTTGTGGAGTCTCCCTCACTGGAGATATTCAAGACCCGACTGGATAGGTTCTTGTGTGACTTGGTTTAGGTGATCCTGCTGATGCAGGCGGATTGGACTAGATGATCTTTCGAGGTTCCTTCCAGTCCGTAATGATTCTATGAAAATCTCAAAAAGTGAATGGCTTATTCCTTAAAAACATATCAATGACTTTGGAAGTCCTGTAGCAACGAAGTGTCACTTTGTTGTGGGGAGGTTGGTGCTGGTCTCTTGTCACAAGCAGTTAGTGATAGAACAAGAGGGAATGGGTTCAAGTTACGACACAGTAGGTTTAGAATTGATATGAGGAAGAATTTTTTAACAGAAAGGGTGGTCAAGCACTGGAACAGGTTTCCGAGGGAGATGGTTGAATCACCATCCTTGGTTGCGTTTAAAGATCATTTGGATGAGGTGTTGAGGGATGTGGTTTAGGGGTGAACTTGTACGGTAGGGTAGATGGTTGGACTTGATCCCAGGGGGTTTTCCAGCCAGAGTGATTCTGTGATTCTTGTCAGTGCCCATAAGCACCAAGCCTTCTGCACTTTCAGTTGATGAGCACAAAGGTCATTCAGACAGGTTCTGTGTGTAGTCAGCCTCTCCTAGAAGATGAGAAGTTCTTCGCTTCTGTCTGTGCCAAAACAGATGCACAGGGCCCCACATCCAGCTCTGTGTTCCTGATCCCTGCAAGAATCAGACCAACTCCAAGGAGAAGATCAAGTGTCCAGATGAACTCATGATAGAATAAGTAGAAAACAATCTTTTTCCACTCCAAAAGACCTTTAAGGACTAAAAGGCGTCATAGGAAGAAGCCCCCACATCCTCCATCTACCTTATGAATAAAAGAAATAGCAAACCCAGCAGTTTGATCTGTTTGGCCTTGCTGCAAGTGGGAGGTTGGACATCCATGCCATCATGCAGCTGAAGTTAAGGGCAGGAACAGGAATAATGAGCATCTCAGGAAGGCATCAGGATAACCAAACCAAGGATCTACCTCTAAGAAACTCGCACTGCAGGTAAGAAGCAGTGTTCAGCAGCTGTTTTCCATCTAAGATGCTTCAAATCTATACAGACGACACGAAGACTTAAAAACACCAGGCAGGGTTGCAAATGGCTGGCTCTAATGGAGGCCACACAGGTCGATATAAAAATGATCACAAATTCAGTTATTTAAAGAAGCTATCTGCACTCATGAGTTTGTTTTAATCTTAAAGACTGACATCAATTTCCATGTATCTTGATCACCAGCTTCAGATCCTCATTAAATAACAGCACCCACTCCTTTTTTGTGACTATTACTGCGAGGACAATTTATAAAGAGGCAGAGGGGTACAAAGATGTACCGGAGATGTGAGACAACAGAAGAATTCAAAAGAGGTTACCACGCCCAGAAGGCAAAGGAGACAGAGAGGAAATGTCACGGGTTTGCAAATGGATCCCACTGCCATAGTTCTCGGTACCCTCACCAAGGGTTTGGCACCAGGGAGACACTGGTGCCACACTTCGTAGGGTGAACAGCTGGACCAGAGGAAAGATGAGAGCACTGCGTACTTCCACAGATGGCCCCTCAACATACAGACCCACACAATTTAAATTTATTTTAATGCATCTGGAATTTACCTCCTAACATACATCAGAGCTCCTCTAGTCCAGTAGATATCCCAGGATAAATTTCCTTCCATATTTATATGTGGGGTAAGATTATACTTCCAAGCACCAGAATATTTTCCTCTTAAAATCTGGCCAAATCTAACTGCACCATCTCTCACTGCTCTAGCTACCCCACTCTTCAGTAGAAATATCACAGCCCAGCCACTGTGAGAGTGGTACGTGCTTATCTCCATTCCCAGCAATGCTCTTCTCATGTTACTGCCTCAGAAGTATTCCTCTCCTCCTCTTCACATCTCTGTGCTAAATCACTGAAATATGTGGCAACTGCAATCTCAGTTGTCACAGGGAAAAACTATGTCAGCAACAACATTTGATTCAATCTGCTGTGTAAGGAAGCAACATTTCCTTGGGGTGTGTGCCCTGTATGTGGATCAATACCACCTGCCCAAAATCAAGTGCCTAAAACCAAATTTCAAATATCAAAGGGCACAGGAAAAAAAAAAACCCGCCCCAAACTTGTTGCTTTTCCTCCTCTTTTAATTTCATGGTAGCTTTTTTCAGAACAAACCCACAGCATTTAACCACCCGGTCACAAACTGAAGGCTGGACTTTTAAGTGAAGAGCAACGTGAATGGATCACGGACTTCACAGGAACCCTAACTTGGCCCCCCCCGAGCACAGTTTTCTCTGCTGAGATACATCACACGAATGTTCACGTGCTCACCGTGAATGACTGGCTTTTGTCTTCTGCGGTGTGTAATCAAAGCTTCCCTCTCAACAATATATTTTTACCAAGTTTTATATTCACTTTCCCTCTATCTACGCAAGAACAAAAGAGAAGACTGTCTAGCTGGTTTGCTGGCCCAAGAAGGAGCAAGCACTGAGTCTCAGAGGCTCCACAGGCCTTCAGCACCCCTTGTTCACTGAAGCTGAGCCAACCTCTAGGTTCATGCCATTTACAGCTGCTTATTAAGGGTATTTGGAACACGACAATGCTATTGGAGAGTTCAGCAAGGCAGGTTAGAAGGGGTTGAGATACTGCAAGCAATTATGTTCTGCCAAAACACCACCCTTCTGCTCTCTCCATTTTAAATTTGCTTGCTTCCTTCTGTTTTAATACCTTTGACTTCAGAAACGATTACTCCCAGATTTGTTTTCGCTCTTGTCAGAAAAGACTAACTGCACTATTTGGTGTGTTTTTCACTAGCAGCTTCATCTAACCTGGCAGGTCAGAGTCACCAACTTTGAACGCCAATTTGTCCCAGTTCTCCAGAGGGCTGCAATCCCATTACTCCTCTCCAAAAAAAGCTACACTCTCACAGCATCGGAAACAGAGTTCTGGCCACTCTCCTGAAGCTTCTCGCTCATCAGTATGACCACATTTCTTGTGGAACAGATCTCTTCTTGTTGTTTTTTAAAGAACAATTGTTTTGTGATCTCTAATGTTCTGTGATTCTGTGACATGTTCCTGTGTGGCTTCCTCTAGGTGATCCCACTGTGGCAGCGGGATTGGACTGGATGATCTTTCCAGGTCCCTTCCAATCCCTAATGTTCTGTGATACTGTGAATTGGTAACACAAGCAAATTCCTTCAAATGCCTCACCTACAGCTCACTGAAGCTGCTCAACTAATTACAGTTGCACTTCTCAAAATTGGGATTATTTAAAAGAACTTCTTGTTAGGAATTTTCAGCAGCAAAAGCCCCAGGAGACAGGCTTTGGTCCCCTTTAGAGCACCGGCCTTTTGTCTCTATCTCTAACAGAAATCATCTTGCTATTTCTTTAGGGGAGAGGAAAGGAAAAGCTGCCTGCCTTCAAGTTTTAATATCATGCCCACCCTTTACAAAATGATTGCTCATGCTCTTTATGCTGTTCTTTAATAAATGTGCCACCTACTCTGGAGGTATCTGAACTGCTGGCCCCACAATGCATTGAATCATAGGGCCAGAAGGGACCTCCAAAGGTCATCTAGTCCAACCCCTCTGCAACAAGCAGGGCCATCACTCACTAGAACAGATTGCCCAGAGCCCCATCAAGCCTGACCATGAATGTCTGAAGGGATTGGGCCTCAACCACTTCCCTAGGCAGCCTGTTCCAGTGATCCACCACCCTCAGATTAATAAAGCTTCTATTAATGTCTAACCTAAATTACCCTTTTTCAGGTTAAAACCATTAACCCTCACCCTATCATTCCATGGCTCTGTGAACAGTCTTCCCCAGCCTTCATATAGGCCACTATAGAAGGTTGCTATAAGGTTCCCCGGGAGCCTTCTCCTCTTCAGGCTGAGCAATCCCAACTCTCTCAGCCTGCCCTTATAAAATAGGTGATCCAGCCCTCTGATCATTTTTGTGGCCCTTCTCTGGGCACCCTCCAACAGGTCCTTGTCCTTCTTTTGTTGGGGGCTGTAGAGCTGGATGCAGTACTCCAGGTGAGGTATCACTAGGGCAGAGTAGAGAGGCAGAACCACCTCTCTCAATCTGCTGACCACCCTTCTTTTGGTGCAGCCTAGGATGCTGCAGCTGAAGTCAAAGCAAGTGTTTGATGCGCACCTGCCACCAGAATTCATTTTTGCAGAACTGTATTTACATCAGAATTCTCTATTAATTTGGGATATCCAGGGGGTTTTTTGTCAGTAAGAAAAGCAGAGGGCTGAACATCTCAGTTCCTGGGGTTGGTTCCAGTTCTGCAGTTGGGGAGCTGGTTCTCTTTAGCTTGGAGGAGACTGAGAGGTGACCTCATTAATGTCTATAAATATGTGAAGAGTGGGTGTCAGGAGTATGGAGCCAGGCTCTTCTCAATGTTGTCTAGTGATAGGACAAGGGGCGATGGGTGTAAGCTGGAACACAGGAGGTTCCGTATAAATATCAGAAGGAACTTCTTTGCAGTGAGGGTAACTGAGCACTCAAATGGGCTGCCCAGGGGGGTTGTGGAGTCTCCTTCACTGGAGATGTTTAAGACCTGCCTGGATACGTTCCTGTGCAACTTGGTCTAGCTGATCCTGCTGTAGCAGGGGGATTGGACTAGATGATCGAGGTCCCTATCAATCTTAATGATTCTATGAGTCTATGAAATGCTCGTATGGAAGCTAATCTCAGTGCCTGCACTTGCTCAAAGACATAGAGCCACTGCTGCCTGCCCCCAGAGCACTGCCTGACTGCTGCTGCTGCTTGGGTGTCAGCAGGTGAGAGGTTCAACACGCATCAAGGTACCCAAAGGTTTTAGAGGAATTTTGAACTTGACTTTCTATTGGTCATAGAATCATAGCAGCATTAAGGATTGGCAGAGACCTCGAAAGATCATCTAGTCCAAGCCCCCCATCACAGCATGATCACCTAGACCAGTGGGTTTTTTTCCTTCTGTTCACAGCCAGCTCTTTAAGAGACTCCTTTTCCCTTTTGTGAAGCATCTCAGTTTTGCTTGGTAAATGTGGGAATAGAAGATGCAGTTAAAAATACTGTGATGCCGTGGTGGGCGGTGGATCAGAAATAGACAGACACTAGCTTACTGTGGAGAATACCAAGTAACAGCCCTGAAAGGTAAAGGCATGGCAACAAAAGGAAAAAAGAAAAGCATTTGTGTTCTGTTGCTAAAGAGCTAAATCTGGACTGAAGATACCAAATCAGGAGAACTGCTGGTGGCCAAGTGCACCGTCCTTCTGTTGGCTTCATATGCAAAGTCATCTCCAACAGTGCAGTCAGCAGGAAATCAGCATCAACATTTTATGAAGACGGGGTGGAAAAATTAGTAAAAAACAAAAAGGACCAACTGACACCACAAAGGAAACAGCAGCCTATATAAATTGAGAAGGGGCTCAACAACTTTCACCCTCACTTTAAAAGCAGTTGAAGTTTGTCAGGGGATATTAGGTTCTTTCCAAGAGGAAGACAAGCCAAGCTTGGGCAATACAAGACCTATGAGATTATTCAGAAAATTTACCCCATTTTTTTTCTGAGGCTTCAGCAGTCTTTGTTAATTCAGCCAGTAACTTCAGGAGTGAAATTTCACCCCAAAGAGCTGAGGGTGTTTCACAAACCGCACACCAGGGTCACTTTTACCCCTTCAGTGAGATACTCCTGTGGAGAGGGCAGCAGCTACTTAACATTTCACAAGAAATACCCTTGGAACCATTTCACTGGGGAACTGAGGAAGGCTGCATCAAACCAAAATCATGGTGAGAACTGAGGCGGCCAAACTGCAGTGACACCTCCTGTCACAGGGCTGAGGTGCCAGAGCCTCCACCAGCCATCTAGGGAGTCCCGAGGGTCTTTAAGGCCCAGTATGGAGGCAGAAAGAAAAACTGTAGAATAACAGTTACAGAAATGACATACAGGGTTGGCTTGAGCAGGCACCAGTAAGGTCACCACTTCTTTAGATACTTGGCAATTCAAACCCCGTAGGTGCACTCAAAGGTGGATACAGCCATACTTCTGCAACACATACGCAAGCATAAGCTTGGAGGTCAAATATGAGTGCAAGCTCATGTTTTATCCACATGGAAAATGGCTCCTGTAAAGAGTATAGGGTGGCCAAGGACCAGAAGCCATTAGTCCAGAGAAGAGTGCCACCTACTGCTGCAGCAACTTAGCATCCCATGGGACTGGCTTCCACTCCACTGCTCAGCTAAACCTTTTTTTTCCCTTTATCTTGCAAAGAAGGGTTTGATCCCATCAAGAGCTAACATAGCCACAAGCATGAGAATAATAATGGCACGACAAAAGATAAATCAACATGCAGACACAATCGCAACAAACCAGCACAGAAATGCCTAGCGAAATAAATGCCATTTGAACACTGGTATAGAGAAACCACATCCCAACCTATGCAGAAGATTGAAAAGATGTAGCAGTCTGCGTGTCAAAAGTCAACACTATTTTCAAAGCAAGTCTAAGACTGGACAAGTAATTTAATGAGCCTAATGGGTGTGTAATCAGCATTTGACCATTCTTATCCTAAAAGCAGGTGTCTTCCTGGCCCAAGATGTCTAGAAGAGCCATGGAAAACTCAGCTAAAGTTTTTAAAACAGACTTTTGAAGAGACTTTTTTTTTTATTCTCATGTAAAATTATTAAGAATGTCATTCTTGGTAATACTGTGATACTATTAAGAATAGGACTCAACCAGCTGGGTGAAATAAAGTATCTCTGGGGGCACAGGAAGCAGCACAGGTAAGTTTGGAGCCCATTCACAGCTTAATTTACTGCCAACAGTCAGCAATGTCAAGATTTCAAGCATCTTCTGACAGTTCTATGACAACTGCAGTTACACAGCATTATCTGCAGTTCCAGTAAAATCTTTTCCAGCATCATATAGCATTTTACAACAAAAGTATACACATTCACTCTGAATCAGCTCAGCCCTCATGGTTGGAATCAGGACTTATTTGATTAATGCTTCTGGTGGGGGTGGGGGTGTCCTGTAGCTACTTTAACTGATTTTGACACCACTCACTTCCACGTAGTGAGTAGTGAAACACAACGTAAGAAAAAAAGTCTATCTACTGAAAGCTTTAACAAAAGGCAGGAATGATGTTAGCACTATTTCATCTGAGTTAGAAAGTTTAATCTGACAGTGTACGGTACAGTATGCTCACTGTGTATACAGGAGAGAATCCATGCTCTCCTCTTGTCACATACTTGGTCGAACAACCTCTTTTTATGAATCAAAAAGGAAACGGTCGTTGTAAGAGACATTATAATAATGATTCACTAACGTGAGGTGATGCCTAATGCTGTTACAACACCGATACCATTTTGCCTGGACAATCTTGTAACATGAGTTAAAAGAATTGAGCACTCTAAATAAAACAAATTTTAAAATGAGAGAGACACTCCCCTGCCCCACAACTACTGACAGGAATTTTTTTCCCAAGTCTTATAATATTTTATTGCAAATAAAATAATCAGCTGTGTTAGTGAGGGCAGAAATTCTATTTAATATCTTCAAAAGAATTTGTTATGGTTTTAAAATACTTCGGTACTTGCATTTTGGGGGTGGGGATGGAGAAGGAGAGCTGGACAAGGCAATACTGAGCAGAACTAATATCAAATAAAAGGTGCTAAATTTATACTGAAACAATCACAGTTGCTCAAATGTTTGCAAACAACAAACCAACCCCAAAAGACTTGACCTTATTGTTATTGTAAACGAAACCCATACAGAATTCTGCAGCTACAAGATCATGCAAAATGGTCATATATACTCTACAGCAGCAAAAAAAATTTCCTATATACAATCCAAGCATCAATTTTCTCTTCCACAATCTGTATTCTGTGTCGAAAGAGCATCTGCCTGATTCTCCAGAACCAAAAATAGCAAAGACCCTTTTAAAGAGAATAGTTTCTGGTTTATATTTATGACTACACTGTACTCACTGCTTCTGGCTGCACGGCGATGAAATTCGTGCAAGATATAATCAATTACCCAGCTTTGCACTTCATCATGCAGTTAGCTGCCATTACCGGCAATCTCACCCTCCAAGCACTTCTCCCCATGCACAGGGTACAGATTTTAAAAAGCAAGACATATTTGCACACTGAAGAACTAACTGTAGATCTGGCTGACATTACACAGCAAAAACCCAGTGAGAACAAAACCCGAGCACACTGATGTATAAAACAGAGAGCCTACCTGAATTCTTCAAATGCATACATGGCCTAGTAACTATACAAATGCTCTGAAATTTAGAATAATCTTCTTAACGTGCAGGAGGACCATTGAGTTTGTCAAACTGCAGCAAAATGCATAATGGCGAGACAGTATATCTGAAATATTCTGGAGAGAAAGGGTATGCTGGCCTGCAGCCTACAGCTCAGCCAGCTGCTGACAAGCAGCAGCTAACAGGAAAAGGCGATAGAGTACCATGTGATCATTCCTGCAAGTCTGATTAATGCAGTATACTCCAAGAATACAGGCTGATATCTTTATTACCGAAGCCAAGTAAGTCAAATACTGTACACGGCAGACTCCCTGGCTAAATTATCCTCCACACGCTACACCAGAAGCGGTAAACGCAAGCAGAGGGCACTAAAAAGCTAAGCATACATCGTAACCGATGAGATTAATTAGGCCCGTTTCAGATGACTTTCTTACCTTGTGGTGCTATTTTAGCCTGTGTTTTTATTCATATAAACCACCAGAGACGGAACAAAAGACTGCAGCCACAAACCTCCCCTTCCATGAACGCCAGAACATTTTAGTTTATCTGCTAAAAATCATTTCCTCTGTAGTCTATCTCCGACAACTTTAACTCCTTCAGCCCTGAAATTTGTTGCCATAAATCCTATTTGCGGTGCCACACAAGGTTTTTTAGGGTTTATAGGGTTAACACCGAGAAACTGCAGCAGTGCTACTGAATGAAGCAGGGTAAGAGCCAAAGGAATCATATCTGCGAAATCAAAGAAGAGAGAGAGGAATGAGGAAAGTTGAGCATTTCGTGGCATTGCAGTGTGCAAAGGAAGATGCTTCAGGTGCCTAGCAACAGTGCACGCAATCTCCACGGCAACAGCACAGCGGGCGCTGGGCTTAGAGCATCCCCGCTGCACACACACCCAGCGCAGACAGACTGGGGCCAATCTCCCCCCACCTTGCTGCAAAACCTCTGCACTGTCCACCTTCCACCAGCGAGATCTGCCTCTGTACCCACAGCCAGCAGGAAGAGCCAGGAGGGAGGAAGCACCCCAGGCTCAGGGGTTAAGTCTGCACCTACTCTATGTAGGGCATTCTCACCAAAGGGAAACAGGGAAGCACATGGGCATGTCCTGGAATAGCTCAGCAATGGACAGTGCGTCTGCTTTCTGAAATAACAAGGCCAGCAGCCATGCACACCCAGGCTGAATAAACACAGCTCACACTACAGGGAAATGGACCCCAAAACACCAGGAGCCACAGCTCCTCATCCTCAAAGGAAGGCCCACCTTCAGATGTGTAAGAAGCACAGGCTGGACAACTGCCCTTACCCATTTGCTGAGGGACTGCATCAGTCTTACTCATGGGAGAAACTGGAGAGACTTTGCCATGGCTCCCAACAGCCCCAGCTGAACTCAGCAGCACTCAGAAGAAAAGGGAGGAGGTTTTGCCATATGGTTGTTGTGCAGACACTGGATTAGCCTCAGCATCTCTGCCATACCAGCGTGTAGCCATCGAGGATCACAGAGTTGGAAGGGACCTCCAAAGGTCATCTAGTCCAGCCCCCCAAAGCAGAGTCATCATTCACCAGATCAGATTGCCCAAGCCTGCCCTTGAACGTCACTGGGAATGGGGCCTCAGCAATCTCTCCCGGTAATCTGTTCCTGTGATCACCACCCGCAGATTAAAGAACTTCTTCCTTATGTCCAACCTAAATCTACCCCTTTGCAGCTTAAAACCAGTATTCCTTGTCCAATTGTTATGTACCCTTGAACAGTTCTTACTAGCCTTTTTATAGGCCCCCTTTCAGGTATCAGAAGGTCCCCCTGGAACCGTCTTCTATTTAGGCTGAGCAACGCCAACTCTCTCAGCCTGTCCTCATAACACAGGTGCTCCAGCCCTCTGATCACCTTTTTTGGCCCTTCTCTGGACACGATACAACAGGTCCTTGTCCTTCTTGCGTTGGGAGCTCCAGAGGTGGACACTGGATGCCAGCGTAGGTTGAGGAGAAAGGGAACAGGCACTGACTGCCACTTAGCTACTGGCTAGAGAGCACACGAGAAGATTGCTGGAAGTGGTGGAGATTCAAATCGTGGGAAATCAACTTCTCACTGGGGAGGGAAAGCTAATGGGGCAGAAGAACACACTTCCTGGAAAAGTGAGGAGGAGAAAGCAAACTCAAAGTCACCTCTGGGGCTGCTCCTTACCTTGACTTGCCACAGTGTTTTACAGATAGGACTGGTTTCCAGTAGAAGGTAACAGTTTCTCCCGTAGAGGATTTTGGCTGGAGTCTGAGGACCCAGACCCAACTACCGCTCCCGAGTTGTACCTCATTCTGGGGCAGCGGCTGTCCCACTGGGTGATGTGATTCAGGGAGTGAAAAAGCATCCAAAGCGCAGCCAGCCAGCCACACCTGGACACAGTGATCTGCTACAGGCCACACTAACTGCTGCATCTCATCCCACAGCTCTGAAAAATACAGGCAGAAAGGGCCACAAAAGGCACTCTCAGCAAAGGAAACCGCCTTGGGAACAAAGAAAATCCACAGTTATTTGGAACCATCAATGTAGTGGTGACCTTAGGTTTTGTTTTATTTCCTTTTAAACAAGTGTGACAGCATGAAATGACAGTAAAGCACTCTGCAGGAACGCTAAAACACATACAGCCACACCATCCGACAGCAATTAACTATTCCACAGGCATCCAGAAGGAGAAGGTAGGTGCTTCTGGCTATGGCCTAGAACGAGCAGAGAACAGAATACCATCATCAGAACAAGTCATCTTCCATATTTAGACTGAACTTCCCTAGAAGTGTGCTTACTGAAGCAACCAGGCAAGGGTGAAGTAGCCCCTTGTGAGCAAGTGGTCTGCCACTGACCTTGTAGGAAACAGGTTTTTGCCTTCAAAGTCAGAGCTAGGCAGGATCCCTTGTGAATGAATGAGGAAACTGAATGTTTTGCTTGTTCGCCCCAATCTTCCTTCAACTTGAATTCAAGTGGAAGAGGGCCATTTTTCACTTGAGATGCGTTTATTTTTCATGCTAGCTAAAATAAAAACCCTTCTGCAGAATTAACAGCAAACACAGTGTACTGTTTACCCCAAGCATTCATTCTTCTTGAAACAGAGTCGACAACATCACTGCTTGGTCTTTCAATTCCTGCAGTTTCTTAAGAGCCACTATGCAAATCAATAGTGAACTGTTCATGTCAAGGCTTTCACTGTCAATGAGTTTACTGTGAAGGACTCTAAACTGTGAAGGACTCTAAAGGCAAATATCCTCCAGAAAGCTTTCATAGTCAGTACAGGTCAGTTGGTTAAACATTTCAAGGTTGGGTTTTTTTGCAATTCCTTTTAGCCAGCATTTTCACAACAGCTCAAAGCATTACAGACAGCAAGAGCTGGACTTGTATTCTGTGAGATAACTGATGGTGTCATTTCTGGTTCGTTACTAGGATTTCCATATTAGACAGAGATCTGAGAGCATCATGTCATAGTGTCACACAGCTCAGCATGAAATCACCTAACAGAACTTGCAGAGCCTTTAGAAAGTCACAGAAATGCAGGCAATGGTCAAATACATGAATAAACACAGGATTATAATTCCTTCTTATGACTTCTTAGCAAAGGAGACTAACTTCTCATGCTCTGAGCCAGACTGAGAGTCTTGAGAAGCAGACAGAAGGTATGTCAGAAGCCACAACCAGCAAAGAAATTCTTCACGAGGAGTTGTTTATTCACTGCTTGGCTGTACAATTAGTCCAGACCTTTGATGAAAAATGTCCCACACTTGACCACAAAATCAAATTATGTCACTGAAAAGAAAAATGACACAACAACTTGAGTGAGATAGTTAATACAATGGCAATTGTGGGACCCAGACCACATCTTCTGATCCAAGGCCAGATAGACGAGACAATAAGTGTTTCCTCCCACTGAAGATCAGTAGCTTTTGGAAATCAGCCTGCCATTTTAATTCCAGGCTCTGAGACAGTGACAGAAGTGGTTATCCTTGATGACAGTTTGACAACAAAGGATACAAAGAGCCCAGAAATACACCAAACCAGAAGACAACACAGGATAGTGGGGCCGTTTCGGGCTTTCGTTAGTATTTCAGTGGCGTACAAGGGCCTTGTGTTGATACTCTATGTAGGAACCTAATTTCCTGGAGAATGACATCTTGCATTACTGGTATTCAACACATCAGTATTTCCATATCGGTCCTCTGGACCACAGATTCCACCAAAGCTTTGGCCAGATGCTAGATGACATTATCTGATCACAAGCAGACAGATGTTTTAATGAGGTAACTATTTATTCCCTCGCTGAAGCAAGGAAAAAGCCACTAGCACAGCAGACTTGTGTCATTAAGCCTGTATTATCATTATGCTAAAGTGATATTCAGAATACTATAAAAAAACACAACTGCACAGAAAAATCCAGAATTCATGTCAATTCATAAGGAAGAAAGCAGAAAGGAGAAGGGAAATGAGCCAACGATCGCATATATAATCAGTCCGTATCCACTGCAGCTCTAAGAGTTCTACACAGCAGAGAATGTGGCAATCACAGGCAGCATCCCAGAATATGCTGAAAAATCTTCTTTCAATAGGATTGTCACTGAGTTCAAAAGTCTTTCTTGGGCTTAAGAAAATGAGATTTTAAAGGATTACTGAAACAGAAGGAATGGCTACCTTGGTGTGTTCAGGTACTGGGAAAATTGTGAAAATAATTACAGTGCCTAAAGTTTCGTGAACATTGGTATGTTCAGCATGGGAGTACTGACTCAAACCTTTGGCTGCTAAAGGGAAGGGTGGGTGGGGTGGAAATGAAGATTTTTTTTTTTTTTCCCTTCTCCTCATATGATCCACATTTCAGACTGCTGCTTTCACTCTCTGGTCTTCAGTTTGACCATTAAAGTTGGATTGTGCGATGTTAACTTCAGCAAAAATATTCTACCTACATTCCTACCTCATTTATAAAGCTTGAAGTTACCACATCACAAAATCTCTATTGTCCTTCCCAGATTTTGTCTGAAGGTGCCTCATTCCTTGCAAAACCTAAGATCTGGTGTGATCCCAGGATAGCTGATGTATGAGGTCTTTTCATGTATGTTCTTCTCCCACAGCTTTACCCTTACCACGCTGGGAGTAGCACATACCATTTATGGTAAATGATCTTCCCTATCAGGTGCAGGCCAGCATCTCACAGGGCTGAAATGAGATGTTTTCCCAAATACAGCCCCATCTGCCTTACTCTAACGCTTATGGGAAGATACACTGGCGTGAACTAGAGAGAACGAGTTTCTTACTGATTTTCTCATCAGCCCTTGGGGACAGCATCAAGTCACAACCTGCAAGCTAACAAAACTCTTTCAGGAGATGGTTTAGTGGTTAGGGGTTGTAGGGTGGATGGTTAGACTTGGTGATCTTGAAGGTCTTTTCCAACCTTGATGATTCTATGAGCCACTAGGGATGAAAAAGGAATGTTCCATATGGATTATCGTTGATCACTGCACTACTGCAGTGCTCAAAATACCAAGTCAGGTGTAGGTGTGTGGTGCCAGTTGCCATACAAAGCTGAAAATGGCAAAGGTCCCCAGCAGTTGACACACACGAGACATAACAGCCAGCAACAGACAAGGATATCTGGGACAAGCGGCAAATTCGTAAAAGACAAATTACGAACTACTGAGCATCTGAAACCTAAGTTTTGGTCTGTATAGGTTACAAACGTTAGCTGCTACGACAAAGACTTGGATATTTCTGTCTGCTCACAAAAAATTGCTTGAAGTCATGCAAAATCCCATCCAAAGAAAGGTGTGAAGTGCAAGGCAGTACCGGATTATTTATTCCTAGACAACCAATTATCAACCGTCGCTTTTTCATCAGAACACAGATTAATTTGAATCATGCTCCACACAGAAGTCCCCTTGGCAATGATGAATTATGCTCCCTCATTATTCACCTGGCGGACACAGCCTGCTGCTGGGTTGCCCATAAGTATCTTAGTCTGCAAAAGTACAGAGTAGAAGATACAGAGGACTCTGAAACTGGAAGCTTCCATTTGGAAACTTCCTCTGTTAGTCGATCTGACTTTTTTTAAAGTTGTGAGGAATTTAGTGGGGGGAAAAAAGAAGTGGGAGACTAAACCCAGCCTTGCATTATCACCACTATCAAATGAAGTATCACAGTAATGATAAGGTTGGAAAAGACCTTAAAGATCATCCAGTCCAACCTAAATCCAAAAAAACCAAGTAATCCTAACATCTAGATCATCTAGATCATGCCACTCAGCACCTCATCCAGCCTAACCTTGAATACCTCCAGGGACAGTGACTCAACCACCTCCGTGGGCAGCCCATTCCAAAACCAGATCGCTCTTTCAGTGAAAAATTTTTTCCTAATGTTAAGTCTAAACCTCCTCTGATGGAGCTTAAGACTATGACCCCTTGTCTTGTTTCCAGTGGCCAGGGAGAAAAGACTGTCTGACTACAACCACCCTTCAGATAGTTATAGACAGCGATAAGGTCACCCCTGAGCCTCCTCTTTTCCAGAGTAAACAAACCCAGCTCCCTCAGCCTCTCCTCACAGGACTTATCTTCCAGCCCCTTAACCAATCGAGTTGCCCTTCTTTGGACTCGTTCCAGCACCTCGACATCCCTCCTAAACTGAGGGGCCCAGAACTGAACACAATACTGCAGGTGCGGTCTAACCAGTGCTGAATACAGGGGAAGGATAACCTCCCTTGACCTGCTGGCCACACCATTCTTGATGCAGGCCAGGATGCCATTTGCCCTCTTGGCCGCCTGGGCACACTGCTGACTCATGTTAAGTTTGCTCTCCACTAACACCCCCAAGTCTCTCTCTAGCTGAGAACTCTCTAGGAACTCCATTCCCAGCCTATAGTTCTGCCTGGGATTGTTATAACCAAAATGCAGAATCCAACACTTAGACTTGTTCAAACTCATCCTATTGGAGTCTGCCCATCTCTCCAGTCATTAAAATAAATGGATGAATCAATTATTCATGATACACAAATTATCCTGCAATAAAGATAGCCAAATATAGGCACAAGTTGCCCAGAGATGTTGTGGCATCACCATCTTGGGAGATCCTCAAAACTCAGCTGTGCAAAGTGTTGGACTAGACAATCTCTAGATGTCCCTGCCATCCTCCACAACTCCAGGTAATTCTGTGAGCAGAGCACATCCGAGACACTCTGCCATAGCACAGGTTGCTCTCAAAGCATATCTGGCCACTGCTACAGCAGCTGCTGCACAAGAAGCATCAGGTCATTCCCACAACTTCTTCCATTTGCGATAACACATCCCACATGGAATTATTGCCACATACTAAGGCAGTTTAAGTCGCAAGGTACTGTTTTGAATATCCCGTATGTATCCCTTTCTTGTTCTTCCATATAAAAAAAGATTGAAAAACACATTTTAAAATGAATATATTTTTTAAGAACCTGAGAAATATCACAATGTCTGCTCTTCACTGCTCCTGTGGGACTCCCTGGAAAGAGTCCACTGGTTTCTTCAGTGAAGCATTGCTAGGTCTGACACTTTAATTAAAGGAGGTGTCAAAATTAACATAAGCTGCACGTAACATTTTAAAGTGAAATGCAAGCAAATTACTAACCAGCATCACAGCAAAAACCTTTTCACATTTACACAATCCATGAAACTGGGTACCTCTCAGGAGGTGCCCAGCACCCCACAGTGCCTTATCATCAGTTCTCTAGTACCTAGTGGTAGCAGGGAGAAGATTCAGTTTCCTAACAAAAGAAGAAGCACTAACTTCGGTAAAGAAACAAAACAGTAGCACAGACCCTGTGTTTGGAGCATCTTGCTTTGCTTTCTATACTCTGAATTTTCTATACTTCTCCTGATACACCTGTGACTTATCTAACTATATCTGGATTTCTGAGGACTGTGTGGCAAAGTTACTGATGAAGTCTGAATTCCCATTTTGGCTCTGTCAGCTCCCAGACCTCTGCTCAATGCACAGTCCAAACTCCAGAAGACAGTCCAGACTTCCCTAGGTTTTCAACAAATCACATAATTACCTTAACCCACCCCAGCAAACCCCCGAAGCCCTTGGCCATCCACCAATACTTTTCCAAGACCCAACAACGTGTCTTGTAGCTGGAAGAAACCAAGAGAGCTGAGGAGGCACAGCAGAGCAGTAGGTTACACCTTGCCCAGTTATGATTGCACAGCTTATCATTTCTCAGCTGAAGTTTTATATTTTCTCACGCTACCTTTAAAAAAATACCTACTTAGCCCATATAACTGTGAATCAATTCCTGTGGTAGAGCTAGTAGCATTTTCACAGCCGAGTAAGGAGCAGTAGTACACACTACCCTACAGTATCATGAATCAAGCCTAGTACAACATTTATTATCTCCCTGCCTGTACTGAGTGGGTCCTTCTCATCACTCAGGCCAGAGCAGCAGGCACAACACATCCACTGTGTCTCACAACCTTGGAAAAAACCAATGGGATACACTTTTGTTCACTCTAGAACTGCGCACCGAATGCGTACAGGACTGGGAAAGGACAGGAGAAGAAATCAGCAGAGGCTTTTGCAAACAGAGTGGTCCTGGCTCCGGATCAACTGACTGGCATTTATACACCAAGTCCCAGAGCAAACTGCAGCTAAATAAAGCTTTTATTGTCCCACAGCGCTTGCTGCTGAAACACTGCAGTCTTGCTGCCATCTTGCCTGGCATTGCTTGGGTTTCAAACCAGCTGCCTAAACTCAGGTGTCCAAACATATGTAGCATCCAGCTGGACTCTGGAGGCCCATAGATCATCACCATCAGCCACCCATCTATCACTTAGGTGCTCCAGATCGCTTGACATGGCATTCGGAACAAATTCATTTTAAACAACTGACTCACATCTTCAAGTACTAAACACTTATTAATGACCCAAATTGTACTTCCCTCATCTTTGGAGGCAAAGAATGGCAAGCACGACCTGTTCTCTAACTCAAGACACATTTGCCTTTGTAAATATGAATGACTTTCTGCAGGAAATGATCAGGTCATCACAGATAAAACATCCCAGTCCAGTCCTGGCTTAGCTAATTTCTAATGAACGAAGCTTCAGAGCAGCCAGTACACGTGAGTGACCTTGAAAAAGAAAACAGTAGTAGCAAAGCTCTGGAAATTAATTCCCGAGACTCGTAAAATGAGAGATTATCACAAACCTCAAACACTACCCAAAACTTGCCCCCTAAAAGTCCTGCTAAGTTTCCAGCCACAGACAGCTATCACTGTTCTCCCACATTTTTAACTCATGTTTCTGCTCCTTCCAACCCGACACTCCTAGCTGCATTCCCCACACTGGGTGCAAAGAGCTCAGGTTCTCTGAAGTTACTAGCATCTTGCTTTGCTATCTACTGCCACGAGCACCACCACACTGCTACTTCAGGCTGCTATGAGATGAACACGACAACAAGTGATATTAGGATTACCAGACAGTGAAAACACTGGGAAACACAATCAATACTGGACTCTTGGGCTCTCTCTGATCCAGGCTCATCACCCCCTCCACTTGCACTTTTTCCACAGACATGCCAGCACCAGCCACATATTACCTTTGGCACTGGGCACAGAGACCAGCTGCCCGATTGCCTCCTCAGCAACAGAGCAGAAAAGAGATGAACTACTTGTTGGGTCAGTGTGAGTGCAGGAACGGTAAGAACAAGTCAAAGGAAACCCACTAAGGACAGTGGAGAAGATGATCCAGTTTCTTGGGGGAAGGTTATTTTGTGATCTTCATGAAAATCTGGAGGGTAGGTACTAGTCCCACAGCCAGACTGTGTTGACCTCATCTTGTTGCCCTTGACTTCTCAACCTTTCAAAATACTACTATTATTATTTAACAGTATTGTTGATGCTCAAGGGTGTCCTTTCTGGTATCAGTGTCATGAGAGATCCACATTGGCATCGCTCATTGTCGTGCCCCAGGACTCCAACATCTCTATGGCCCAGAGGTTCTTTTCCTCAAGACTCCAGCAAATTGTGCGGCTTAAGTCTCTGCAATATTTTTATCTTCACTGGTTTATCATATGGACAGGGGATTCAGAAACAGCCACAGTGATTTTTAGCTTATAATCACAAGTTTCTTCTTTAATCCCTTTTCTCTTTCAACTACCTCCTCTGAAGTAATTTCGAAATGCTGCTATGATAATCTTCTCGTCCCTCTCTCATCCTCCACATACAGCTCCAGTTCTAAAATGCTTCTGTCTCCAACATCCTCCCTGCAGTTTATTTATCTTTACCATGCAGGCTCTTTCATCCCACCACAGTTCCCAAGGTGCCAGAAACATAAATGAAACATTCCCAAGGAGTGTAAGGAATAAAAGGATGACAGCAGATCAGATTATTCCTAAACAATCCCACTCTTATATAAACAAAAGGTAGCCCTCAGCAAGTGACTAATGACAATAAAATGGTCTAGAGAAGAAATAAAAAAAATACGTGAATCTGCTCATAAATTGTGAATTACCAGTAAGAGGTCCAAAGAGGTCGTTGACCTATTTTGACCAACATATTGAGTTCTCCTTCAACAAATATTCCTGGGGAGAGGTAAAAAGTCACTCAACACTTGCAAGTTATCAATGTACAAACACGGGCGATTCCTTGCTGAAGAACCATATAAAGGAAACTGTCACAGAGCCAAGATATTCTCGTGTGACAGCCAAGCTTCTTGCAACTTCCCAAATAAGGCCACAGCTTTAAAGAACTTGTCTTTTCAAAGTCTCATTGATTTTCATCGCCTTGTGAAGAACAAGCACATTGTTTATGTGTCTGAGTATGATGATTTTAGAACGGTATTAGATGGGCACAGGAAGCTTCCAGAGGCTGACAGCAGCTCTTTGCTCACCAATTTCTTGCACGAGCTGAAGCTAGAAGGCATGAGGATGCTAACAGAGACAGACAGCAGTTCCTAGCACTCTGGGATAGATTTCAAGCAAATTTTGAAGACAATCCTTCCAGCCTCCCAAAGTCCACAGACTTTAACATGAACCTTAACTCTGATGCGAAAGTTCAAGCCAAGTTTCAGGTAATTTTTCTATTTTTCAAATATCAGTTTACTCGTCTTCAGAGAAAGAAAAAAGCAGCTATGGAATCAGATGAACTTTGCTCTAATCTAGTTTGTATTTATTATCCGTGAAGCCTCATCGTTTCAACCTGGCAAATTGTCGAAAACAATCAGGTGCTTCAGTTCTGCTACTTACTCTACACTTGAAGCACAGCACTATGAAATCTGATTGGTTTTTTGCACAATCCTTTGAAAACAAAGTCAGTTCTTAAAATACACCCTGCACAAAACCCGGCAGGTCTCAGGCATTCTGAACATCTCTGTTGCTTTGATAATTATATGGGAAAAAAACCCCATTCAGGTAACTTTAAAGCCATGGACAGAGGAGGAAGAAGAGCAGTAAGAAAGTGGGTCAGTAGAGCTTGTGTAGTGAAAGAACAAGACTTAGGTGGTGACTACTCAGAAGGTACACACTGTTGTATTCCCTAGGTACAAAGGAGAGAAAAAGCAAAAAGAAAACAGCATTGCACCTAAACACTGAGCAAATCAAACTTGACAGAATCTGACTTTAAGTAACTTCAGCAAGACTCATGGCCTCTTCTACTCCCTGTGCAGTGTAACCCAATGGAGAGTGAACTTCCAGCCTGTGAAAAGCACTGGGAGCAGGGCAGCACAAAGGGTTGATGTGAGGTGAGAGGAGCCACTGCCCTCTCCACCCTGATCACATTTTCATGCTTCTGCCTTTACCCTGTGCATCACCAGGATGCAGGCACAAGCCAGGTCAAAGACTGACTAATCCAAAGGAAAACCAATTCATTTTCTTTGGCCGGATTGACAAATTAGCAGAATATCCCACGACAAAATGCTTATGATGTTCTGCACAAGGAGAGCTGTGAAAGGTCCTCCCAGAGCCCAAGGGAGTAAACATACAATCACACCAGTTTAGGCATAACTAACAAAGTGTCCTGTAGGGTTTATCTACAGAAAAAAACTCCAGAAAGGTAATCCAAGCTGTAATGAATCAAACCACATTAGATCCCTACAGACACACTCATTAATCAAATCAACCCTCTTCCATATTTAGTATCATCTACCTTGATGTGAATTTAAGTGTAATCAAATTAAGGTCACTTGAATGCTGAATCAGAGAATATATACAATAGCTTAATTTAGTTTACCCAATTTATGTTACATTCAGATTTCAAGTGGTTTGGATTCATTTTCCTTCACGTCCTTGCACAGGCACCTTTAGGACAGAAAGACAGCAGAGAACAGAAGAGATGTTGGCAAATTCCCTACAAAATCAATAGGTTTGGATTGTCAAATAATTTGTTTCCGAGGAAAGGGGACTGCTCAGGACGTGCTGGCAAGGCTGCTGCATGGCCATTTTCTATGAAGGCTCTTCCCTTTCTCTCCACTGTTAGTGAAATTCCTCAGGAGCCCAAAGGCTACACAGAGAGAATCACACCCTGCCTGTCTTCACCTCTCCATGCTCCTGCTTTGCAGTAGCTGAACAGCTGTTGATGGCCCATCAGACATGCAGGTCCTGGAGGAAAATCCTCAAAAAACCTGATGCATTTGATGTGTTTATTTCTCAAATAGCAGATCACTAAAATGTGACACATCTCATACTGGGACTCCAAAGCAGTTATCAATATTGCTGTTTTCAATAAAAAAAGAAAAACCATCAAATTCTGATTCTTTAGGCAGAAGTGCTTGCCACGTGTCATCTTTACTCACAGTCCTGAGGTCTTAATCTAATTGTGCGCACCCTGCTATAGCATTTTAAAAGTCACAGAATCACAGAAATTAGGGATTGGAAGGGACTTTGAAAGATCATCTAGTCCAATCCCCCCACCACAGCAGGATCACCTAGATCAAGTTGCACAGGAACACATCCAGGTGGGTTTTAAACATCTCCGGAGGAGGAGACACCACAACCACCCTGGGCAGCCTGTTCCAGGGCTCTGTCATCCTCACCGTGAAGAAGTTCCTTCTCATATTTATGTGGAACCTCCTCTGTTTCAGCTTATACCCATTGCTCCTTGTCCTATCATTAGATGACACTGAGAAGACCCTTGGCTCCATCCTCCTGACAACTCCCCTTACATTCCTGTTTCGTGACTATGCTTTTTACCATTAAAGAGATTTTTCTGTCTGCACAGATTTGTAGACAAATGCACTCTGTCATATCTAGGGCACCAGTCATCTAATATTTTCTGCGATGCAGGTGCCATCTGTGTGAAACTGCTCTTCAGGCCTATCATACTGACATGGGCGTTGAGGAATCAGAGATTGAAATTGATAGTAGATTATAATCCCACTGCATTCAAATAGAAGACAAGGACTCCAGCAAGGTCAAGCTTAACGGTAGCCTCTAATACCCAGGCATAACTCTGAAACGTTTGTTCAGGGAACTCTTAACTCTGCTGTTTGTTTTGCAGTGCCTGCTCAGGATTATCATCTTTAAGGGTCACAAAAGGTGTCCAAACCTCTGAAGCAAAAGGATGATGAACAGCCTGTGATGGCAATAACAGATGACAGCGGGTATCAGAGTGCAACTAAGTCTACCATGGCAGACTTTGACCAAAGCAACAGAGAGATTGAAGACTGGAGACCAGTGTCAAAAATAAGAGGCCACAGAGAGTGCTCCTGAGTAAGGAAGAAGGACTATCGTTTTAGCAGTTTAGCATGGAAATCCTTGGTAAACCACTAGGATAATCAGACTGTGTAGTGATTTAAACTGGAGCTCCTAGAAAGTCACTATTGAGAGGAGGGTAGACACAGAGCATCTTTTCCACTTGGGCTGCCCCAGCGCACCCTTGCCTCACCACAGCCTCCCTTCCTGCTCCCTGTGCATTGCTGGATGATGCTGACAGACGTTTGAACAGCTCCAGGGTGAGCCAGTTCAAGGGATGGAATCAACTGAAAAGAGCACAGCTTTGCTTTCAGACTGGGAGCACTGACTGCACTGGACCTGCACCAACACTGCTGCCGGAGCCCTGCCATGCTCAGGACAGTGACGTCAGACAAATGCATGATGTGAGGCTTTTGTCCTGCATACCTCTGAACAAGATCCACAGCTCAAGATGTGTAAGAGCATTTAATGCTCTTACAAACACATTTCCATCTTTCCTGGTTTCCTGCCTGGCTCAGACTCTCCTCTGCTATTTCTGTCACACTCTCATATTTAATACCATGAAATTTTAAAGTAGCATGCTGTCTCAGGTATTTTGAGATCCTCAGAGGGTTGCAGTCATGCAGGTCTGGTACTATTTTTGTTTAGCAAGACAGGACAGAAGAGGCAATTAAATCTTTACAGCAGCTCAGCCTTGGGTAACATTTTGGGGACCACAATATGAGTGGGCATTCCCTGTGGTGAACTCAACAGGCCCAGCTAGACCCTGCACTACACAAAGACACTTTCCCCTGCTATTCCAAACGGCCTACCCAGCTTTCCGTTCGCTGCTTGTTCCGATTTTCACTCATGGACACCTGAACAGGAGAAAACCATTTCACCTGCCTCGCTGGGACCGCTCTACCAGTTCCAGCCTTCCCCACCACTTCTCACCAAACCTGCACTATCCACCACCTGCCTGCCTCCTCCTCTCCCCTGAAGATGGGGTTTGTTTCTGATGTACTGCCAGGTTTTCAGAATCAAATTTGTCATTTTGGGAGGGAATATTTAAACAAGAGTTGCTTATGTTCCTAATTGTATATGTTAAAAGTGGAAACTTCCATACAGAGGACAGGAATAGGGCAGCTATTTGTTCCATTCCTAAAAGCTACCAAATTTCTCCCTGCTGAGTTCTGCCCTTGAATGAAGAAGCTAGCCTTCACTGCTCCATCAGACCCAAATCCTGTCAATACTTGCCCATGTACTTACATTTGTTACGGTCAGTGGTCTTATTGCAACGGTCATTAGGTTCACAAACATCAAGGATGCTGTTTCCAGTAATAAGGTCAAGAACACGTACAAGTCTCTTCAAGATTAGGACCTTAATGCCGTAGCATCAGCCAGCTTTCCTCCTGCCTTCAGATGTGGACAGCTGATGTCTTTGAGGATGGAGGGAGATGTCCACCTCCAGGCTGACTTGCAGGTAGAGCATGGCACTGCTCTGGACTGCTCCTAGGTCTGCAATGATCTAGACAGTCCCCATGATCACCTCTCACTAAGGCAGTCTTGGTGGCCTTTGTACATGATGTATTTGCCATCAACTAGCCAAGAGTCAGCAGGTCAGGCTCTGGGAGAAACTGTCACAACACTGGCTACCAGTGGAGTCATAAGATGGTGTTTGTCACTTTTGTAGCCACTGACAAAGTGGTACTTCGGTGAAGTCCTCTAATGTAGAGCACGGTACGTGCCAAAGCACAATAAAGGGACATAACTCCTCATTCCACCTACTCACAGATGCTTCTTACCACCAGAAAAGCAAAACCAACAAGGACAGTCACAGGACATCGTATTAAGCATAAAGGTAAATTAATATCTAAATCTGTGCTCTCCCTGTTCCATTTGCCTGAGAATAGCAACACTGCTTTATTTGGATAATTCAAACCCTCATTTCTCAACAGCCACAGGATCAGAAATTTACTGGGATTCTCCAAGGCCATGTCTTTCGTTCTTTAACAGAAAGATTAGAATGTAAATGCATTACAGCCCTCAACAAAAATTCATTACGAAGTCAGAATATTAAAGTTACCTCATTCTGTCAAAATATGCTAGTCCAGTGTTTCTCTCATTTTAAATCACAAATCCTTTTCAAAAAGGAATTCACAGATTATCTCAAATCCCAGTAATATTTGGCAGGTGTGAACCAAAGTGACAGACAAAGCTGAGTCAGTTAATAAAATTATTTCAGTATCAAAACCATTTTCACTGGGCAATAAGAAGAGGAAGGCATGGGTGCATACATACAACATGGGTACATACATACAAGCATTCAGCTTGAGATCATCAACTCCAACCATTAATCCAACTCTACCAAGTTTGCCACTAAACCATGTCCCTAAACACCACATCTGAATGACCTTTACACCCAGAGATGGTGACTCAACCACCTCCCTGGGTAGCCCATTCCAAGGCTTGACTACCCTTTCAGTGAAAAAAAACGTTTCCTAATGACCACGCATGTGTGGTTGATTTTAACACCCTTGTTTCGATTTTCTAAATATTCTATAGGTGTTTTTGAACTGGCTTTTGATGTTCTCTGGTCCACAAGTTGTGCAGTGCTGGTCTATTCAGCATTGAAGACATATTGCTGCCCAACCAGCACACAGGTAACAAACTTCATTGCAGTTACAGCTTTTACTCATTTAATCTAACCTTTTTTCATTAAGCATTCATCAGTCCTGACTCTGTTGAGCTAGCTCTGCTGCGTGCAAGCACACACCCGCAGAACAGCGCTGCAGCCATCTCTGACCTGTGCACAGCTGCGGGGAAAAAAAGGGTACAGCTCGCTGTTAGAGGGATTAGGGTGGTCGTGGCCCTACCTGTTGCTTACATCACTTCAGCGCATTTTCTAGATCTCCTCATGACTGATGAGGGACAAAGGAAGGAGGCACAGGAAGGAAGCAGTGCACGTGCTGACTGAGAAGGGGAAGGGGAAAAGGAGAGGAGGAAGGAAAGAATGAGTGAATGGCTGGCAACACGGAAGGATCTATGCTTGTCATCCACAGAAATGCTTTTTGAGCAGAAGACTCCGTTCTAGCCAAGCAATTCATTCAACAGGACCAAACGGAAGCATTTCCTTACGTCCTGCGTTAGATTGAGAGCTAGCTACTTCATTCCTTCTCGTGTAACTATTGTCACTCGCCAGCAGATAAAGGAACAAAGCCAGAAAGGTTAAGGGATTTAGCAGACCCAGACCAGACACAGAAGCACTCTGGATCTGCACATGGATCTCACCATGATGACAAGGACCAGGCCAGAACAGCCGTATCCTTGGTGGAGCATCTACCCCTGCCTGTGGCATGCTACACCTCTTGCTACTGCATTAAGCTGAGTCTTTTTGCCCTTTTTTTTTTCCCCCCAGTAAATCATAGAAAACTTGTTTATCCATCCTGGCACCTAGGTGAAGCTGAAGAGACATCAGAAAGATCTCAAGCTGCAGTAATGACACCTACTGCCTGAGAAAAGAACTGCTCACCTAAAGCACCACTCTGGGGCTTCCAGAGGACAAACCAGCACAGGGACGCAAGCTGGCTATGTGTGCTCACAGCCAGAAGCCAAACGCTTCCTGGGCTGCATCAAACAAAGCACGGCCAGCACAATGAAGAAAGTGACTCTCCCACTCTCTTCTGTTCTCAGAAGACTACACTTGGAGTAGTGTGTCCAGTTCTGGAGGCCCCAACATAAGAAAAACCATTAACTTATTGAAGAAGGTCCAGAGGAGGGCCATGGAAATGGTCAGAGGCTGGAACACCTCTCCTGTGAAGAAAGAAAGAATTGCTTACAGTATAGAAGGCTCCAGGGAGACCTTAATGCAGCCTTTCAGTAATTCAAAGGGGGCTTGTAAGAAAGATGGCCACTGTTTCACTAGGACATAAGTTTCTGAACGGAAAGAGGGTAGACTTACATTAGGCATAAGGAAGAAATGTTTTATATAAGGGCGATGAGGCATTGGAATGGGTTGGCAAGAGAAGTGTGGATGCCCCTTTCCTTGATGGGGCTTTAGCAGGGGGGAACTAGATGATATTTAAAGTTTCATAGAATAGAATCATAAAATCGTTAGGGATTGGACGGGACCTTGAAAGACCATCTAGTCGAATCCTCCTGCCACAGCAGGACTACCTAGATTGACCAAGTCACACAGGAACACATCCAGGCAGGTTTTAAACCTCTCCAGAGAAGGAGACTCCACAACCCCCCTGGGAAGCCTGTTCCAATGCTCGGTCACCCTCACTGTGAACAAGTTCCTTCTGATATTGATGTGAAACCTATGTTCCAACTTGCGCCCATTGCCCTTTGTCCTATCACTAGATGACACTGAGAAGAGCCTGGCTCCATCCTCCTGACACCCACATATTTATAGACATTAATGAGGTCACCACTCAGCCGTTCCTCTTCTCCAAGCAAAAGAGACCCAGCTCCCTCAGCCTTTTCTCATAAGGGAGATGTTCTAGGCACTTCCTTCATCATCCTCATTGCTCTACCCTGGACTCCTTCCAGCAGCTCCTTCTTGGACTAAGGGGCCCAAAACGGGACACAGTATTCCAGATGTGGTCTCACTAGTGCAGAGTAAAGGGGGAGAAGAACCTCTCTTGATCTGCTAACCACCTCCATTCTGATCCACCCCAGGATCCTGTTGGCCCTCTTGGCCACAAGAAGTTTCCTTTCAACCCAAACCATTCAGTGGTTCTATGAAATAGGCTCAGCATCGCTGCCAAATTTTAGGGTGACTGTGTGAAAGGCCATGGGATATTCAGGCAGGAAGGGAAGTTTGGTGATGTGAAGAAAGGTGTTGAATCTCTGATCAATGTGGGGAAAAACCCACCACCATCAACCTGGGTGAAGAATACCTTTTTTTTTTTTTTGACAGGGAACATGGTTAGTAGTTAGAATCTAACACTCACCCACACTACCTAGTGTGGCAACACGGTTTGTAGCACAAGCACTGAGGAGCCTGAGCTGGAGGGTCTGCAGGGGTTCAAGCAGAGCAGGAGTAGCTTCTCAGTAAAAGTCAAAACTTTAACTTGTACTAACAAGCTTCCCTGGGGGAATGGTTTCATGAGCATTTCTGGTTCGGCCAGAGAGTACTGCCTCAACCTTTCAGCCTCCTGCATGTTCCTGCCCGATGTATACACCCTTCTGGTATAGAAAGCGTGACTCTTCTTTCCTTCTGTCTGTCTTTGTAAGAACTTCACAGTCCGGTTCACTCTACCAAACCACAAATGTCCATGTTGGCACAGCTGCAAGGAGCAGGAATGAAAACTCAGAGAAACATATAAACTAACACTGAGCTTGAAACAGATGTAAGGCTTGAATGTCTACATCAAGAAGAAAATCAAAAGTTGCTGTCCCCCATGTCTGTCCCACTCCAGCACTGTGAAATATCCAGCGGAGTGTAATTTCATTAGCTGGTGCTTCACACGTTGGTGCAATGCTACAGAACAGTACCCGGAGTAACAAAATGTGAAGGAGGTTCCAGGCTCCAATTTTTGGGCTTGCCCAGTCTGTCTCCTCTTACTAATAAAAATAGACATTCTTAATCCTTTCAGAACTCCCAAGCGAAGAGTAGGTTTGGAAAGACTTTCACTGCCATTTTAAGTGTCTCACGGGAAGAAACATTCTGCTGTGGTAAATAGCCTAGAATGAAAAAGGAGGGGGGAAAAAAAAAGAGACCAAATTTAAAGCATTTTGAATTTCACACAGACACAACCCAAATGGGAACACACTCAGTGTTACTGGGTAACATGCCCACACACCTATTGACACAGCCGTCACCGGAAGAATGTGCTCAATGGCTACTCTGCTCCTTACAGTGAAGGCTACAAACACCTTTGCTAGCCAAGGTACTGGGAAACAGGCTGTCCTTACACTGCAAGGCTCCCCATAGGCTAACTATCACAGAATCATGGAATCATTAGGGATTGGAAGGGACCTCGAAAGATCATCTAGTCCAATCTCCCTGCCACAGCAGGATCACCCAGATCAAGTCATAGAGTCAGTCAAGGTTAGAAGGGACCACAGGATCATCCAGTTCCAACTCCCCTGCCATGGGCAGGGACACCCCACCCTAGCTCAGGCTGGCCAGAGCCTCATCCAGCCTGGCCTTAAACACTTCCAGGCATGAGGCCTCAAACACCTCCCTGGGCAACTCATTCCAGGCTCTCACCACTCTCACGGTGAAGAATTTCCTCCTCATATCCAGTATAAATCCACCCATTTCCAGCTTTGCTCCATTCCGCCTAGTCCTGGTGCTACCTGACATCCTAAAAAGCCCCTCCCCAGCCTTTCTGTAGGGTCCCTTCAGATACTGGAAGGCCGCAATAAGGTCACCTGGGAGCCTCCTCTTCTCCAGACTGAACAGCCCCAACTCTCTCAGGAACATTAGTCAGGAACAAGACCTCTTAACCCAAATAAGGCTGTGTAGTACCATGAATTACACCTTAGGGGCCTCACAGCCAGTCTGAAGGTCTAGTGTCTTCTCCCTGGGTGGAATTATGGCTGTACTTCTGCAGGGACAAGGGGCTCTACCAGTGCATGGTTCAAATATACCTTGGTGGAGGCTCTTAGCTGTAGTAGAGCAGCTTTTGGTTGCTTCCCTTCATTATGGCACATTAGAGCAAAAAAGCAAATGAAATGGAAGTCTTGGGTAGGTGACTGAGAATGAAATCTGCCTAAGGGCAAACAACAGGGTGAGATGAGGAAAGGGTGTCACAGCCACTAGACCTCTCCTCCCTGCTCCAAAAAACTCGACCTAGGCACAAAGCTGAGGAAAGGAAATATCAGCCAGCTCGGAGTTTTTATAAAATGTAAATAGAAAGTGCGTGAGATGATACTAAGATCCAGATTAAGCAAAGAAACTCGAAATATCTAGAGCGACCCTCTCAGATAAAGAAAACCTATGGCTTATTCAACTTACTGTATTTTATTTCTGTGGTTATTAGGACTGAACCACAGTCAGGACTCATTTTATTTGGGCAGTCACTTTACAAATGTTTTCTAAAGACTTTCAATACTGCTCCTTATGCAGAGCCCAGAACTCAGAGAAACTTTGATGAACAGCAATTAAATATAGGAAAGAAAACAAAAAATTTCCAACTTGCAAGATATGAGGAAGTATTTAAACCTGGACTAAGTTTGCACTTCGGGAAATACTTACAAATACTTGAATCCTCACAAAGAGAGGAGCGTGGTGCTGCTCGAAGGAAGCACCTAGCCAAGTACAAAGGAAGACTAGGCAGGCACATTTAATCGTAACAGTCTTTCTAGCAGAGCTCTTGTGCATTCTGCTGTTTAATGCAGTCTGAGTGATCTGGGAAAGGATAGGACTGAAATACCGTACACAGCCACAACACAGAGTTAAACGAGTCTGCGTACACTTGAAACCCTTCAGCCTCAATTACACCACTACAAGAACACAAGGCAAAATAAAAGAGAGAATGCACAAAAAGATGTCCTGAGTTCATGCTTTACTGTAGAGAGAGGTAAATGTGTTTATTTTTTAAGCATACGGAACGGCACTCAGTATAAAAGGGCAGTTGGCCCCCTTGTTCAATTTCTTGATAGTAGAGTATGTTGATGGAAACCCAGCCTCAGCCAGTTCCCAACGAGCTACTGCCCCTGCCTTTGCACAAGCACAGCCGGCACGGTGCCACCTTCCACAGAGGTCCAAAATTTGCTGACAGTGGACTATGTCTGCAGCTAAACTATCCCTCTAAAGATCTAAGCTGAGCTAGCAAAAGCAATTTTTCTGTCAGCAGCATAATACCCACACTTGGGATTTTGCTGATGAAACCGTGACAGCCAAAGGGCTGGGTGTTTTCTCATCCCGTGACACCAGCAGAACTGTGTTGCACAGATTCAGTTTGAAAGGTTGCAAACCTAACGGGACCCAGAGGCATGACTGCTGAAGGTGGTGTGACATCTCACTCTGCCCCAGGAGCCCACAGGCACTCACACCGGGACTCCAAGGCGCACAGCAGGAGGCAGGACATGGCAGGACAGAGTTTTCAAATTAAACAAAAATTAGCTAAGTTACAAGTGCGTTGCTCCAGTTACTGACGAACAAGGATAAATGAAACTTTACAGACAAGTTGATTTTATTACCCATCGCAGGGGATGCTGTGACTTTCCTGCAGGAGACAGTACACTGAGCTAACAGGCCACCAGTCTGGTGTGGTCAGCAATGCTAATCCTGACTACAGGATAAACACAAACCATACATTGTCTCCGATTTGTTACAGATGCAAACAGAAAGAAGTAGTAAAGAACAACTTGGAAAGTAAACACTGCACACATACAGCTACAGTCACCCTCCAAGCAACATAAATGTATTGGCAAAACTCATGAACTATGAAGAGAAAATGTGGAAGACAATGAAATTATGTTTACTGAGACCAAGAAACAGGCACTGTTGCTTGCTTATGTCTGAAAACAGACATGTCTATGAAAACAAAAGGTTTAAGAAGAAGCATGTATATACCCTGCCTGTAAACAGGCTTATATTGTGAATAGTCAGTTCTCTCTCACGATGTTTCGCCATCCCTTTAGGTTAGAGGTCAATACAACAGCTAGTTAAGATTTCCAGAAATGTCAGAACAAAAAGGTTAACTTTAGTTACAGAATTCTACAAATGTTAAGGTGCTAAGGGACACTGTTTTCCCCAGCAACTTCTGTACTGAACTCACTGCCTTGTGTTTAAGGCATGTGTTACCACAAAAGAGAAAGGAGGTAGAGTTTTAATCTGAATAATACTGTATAGAGGTTGTTTCCATCGCTGGATACTCGCTGAGTGCTCTGTGCTCAGAAAAAACCCAAAGTGCTTAAAAGTGGGAGGCTCTCCCCTACATCACTGCCTTGGGACAACAGAACAGAGAGCCAGGTTAGACTTATCACAGTCACGGTAAAGACAGACAGGGAAGATTTTTTTCATGCATACACCCAAAATGCTACAGCAGTTTTTTATTTTTGAGAACAGAGACTCTGAAAACACAAGTGCTTTTTAAACTACATGTGTGACTAAGAACTGTGAGGTTACACCACTGACGATGGAACGTAAGACTTATTGTCGTCTACAGCAACATGCATAGACATTTTCCCAAATATGAGCTCATTCTGTTACTTACAAGAATAACTGAATATCTGCTGTAGCACATCCTCACCATTTGTTGCACTGAGGCAGTATTTTTGTATACCAAGTAGAAATATCTCTGCACTTTGGCATTTTCCACCCAGGGATCCCAATACATTTTTGATACAGAACTTCTATTATAGTCTGGTTTATTATGAAGACGTGTAGGACTACACACACACTTTTTAACTCTGAAGAAGAAATTATCAAAAAAACCCCAAAACCATCACAGAAGATGCAATTGTGCAAAGAACAGCACGGTAACCTACTCACCACAAGTCATACAAATAGAACACACATGGCTAAGCAAATACGTTAAGAAAGTTTTTATTTAGCTGTTGTACAGCTTGCCAGGATCTCTTAGAATTATGCAGCCCATGCTTATTAAAAGGAATTGTTACTAAAAAAGGTTTCAGGTGACGTGCAGACATATTTACTGACAAGTACAACCTATTCAGTAATGTCTACCTGTAGGGGAAAAACAAATCAGTAACAGACTCCTTTAAAACACTAATGCATTAACGAAACAAAAAGCCCAAACCAAAAACCAACAAGGATACAAGCACGTACATTAAAGTATAGACACAGTGTTAATAAGAAAGGACTATTTGATGTGCGAGATGCCAAGAGTCATAAGGAGAAGCCAGGAAAGGACAGTCGTACAAAGCAGAACACACAGAACACCTGTGGGTGCTGCCTCCCCCACCCAAGCCAGAGTCAGTGAACACCCTATCCATTGTCACCAGAATGAGGATACTGGAAAGTCATTAAACTCCTCCAGGAGAGAAGCTGGTTTTTCTTTCCAAAATATCCTGTAGCTCACACTTCCTCCGACAGTGCCCTAGCTCTGATGGTGGGGATCACTTTGGGAGCACCACAGTACCATAAATCACAGTCTATGTTCGTGAGTTTCTTTCTCACTACTTGTTTCAACAGAGCACAACCATCAGCTGCAGAACTTCATGTGGGAGAAACTCATGTGGCAGCCTTCCAACCACGGTGCCTCCCAGGAGCGAAAGATGTGCTTATGAGTCAGAAAGTCAGCTTTCCTTCTTCATGGGAGAACAGCTATACCAATTCTTGTTCATGGGGAAGAGCTTTACCCTACCAATGGGGCTACTAACAGAAAAGGAGGGAGCAAGGGAAAACTTCACTGCCATCTGTTGCCTCTGACAGGTTATCTCTGGAGGTCTCTGTGCAGCATCACGCTCACACCAGGTAAGAACTGATGCTGACAGACCTTCAGTGTGGAGGTCAGAGGAGTGTAAGCTGCCAGTAGCATTGACACTGCAGACTCATGGGTTTCTGGCCCTCCTTGAGAACTTAATTTTAAGCAAGTGAAGAATATAAAGTAATGTGAAGAAATAATATAAATGATCAAACAAATTGATTCAGCTCCAAGCCTTCATGACAGTGTCAGGAGAAAATGGAACTGTAAGCACAGGTCAACATTTTTAGGCTTCCACGGTATTTCCTAGGAGCCAACATCAACCTCGCAACTCAGGCATCACAGAAAGGTATTTGGCCTCAAAGCAGTATTTCCATTTTTTACGGTTTCCCAAAGCGGGTTTACTTTGCTGAAGATAATAATTAAGCTGAAAGAACGGCCGGCATAATGAAATGAAACACAGGCTGGGTTGCTCAGAGATGCTGACAGCTCAAGTGAACTCTTGAATAAATGAGGAAAAAGAGAGGTTTGGAAGAGTACGAACCAAAACAAATAACGGCTTCCTTCCACCAGACACTTATCTGGCTGCAACAAACCTCTTATTTTTTTGCTTTTCATGGTCACGATAGACAAAATGACCTCCGGAAAACGACAAGCCAGAGCATTCGCTGCCTGGCCAGACTCCAGGAGCTCAGGCACGACCTGTGCTGGACGGTGGGGGAAAATCACGGCTCCGCTCTCACAACTCCGCTCGCTCCCACGGCCCCGCGAACTGTCTCTCACTCCCGCCCGGTCCCGCCGCACCCCTGGGCTGCGAGGCACCGCGGCCGCACATTGCAGCGCGACTCCCAAAGAGCTTACAGCCTTTTGTAACCGCCGAGATAATCTGTCATGCGGATTTAGGCACTGACAGTCAAACACGCCAAAAATGTCACCACCCACTCGTATCATCCATCCGGTGTAGGACTAGGAAGCATCGCATCGCTTTCACCTCTCCTCCGCCTTCCACTCGCGCAGGAAATCCCCATCCCCGGCACCAGCACTGCGCCGTGACACCATCGCTGGTGGAGCCGCGGTTCCCCCCCACCTCAGCAGACTAGGCTCGGCGGGGACCCCCCCGCACTCACCTCATCTTCCCGACGCGAGGCGGGAGCGACTGGCGGCGGTGGCGGCGGCGAGGAGGGGACTCCGGGCTGTGGGGGCTCCGGCGGCAGCGCCGGGCCCCGCGGCACTACCCGGGCAGCGCGGCGGCAGCGGGCAGCCCCTCTGCCGGTCCGGCCATGTTGCCGGCTCCCGCCCGGCTGCGCTGCGTGAGCCTGGGTGTGTGTGGGCAGGACAAAGCGCCGCTCCGCTCCCACGCGCGGCGGGGCCGCACCGCCCCCCGCCGCCTCCCGGCNCCGGCTCGGCAGGGCAGGGCAGGGCAGTCCCGCGGCTGTGGCGATCTCCTCTGCAAAGTGCTATACAATAGTGTCTGAAATCGGACGTGAGGGCACAAGTTGGGTTTCCAGTCAGCGTTGAGGGGAGCTGTGGGCTCTGCTCCTTCAGCCTCCCTACCTACCCTAGAGAAGTTATCCTGTGCTGTCAGTGATATCCATCCTGGGCACCACCATCCCCACCCAGCTCTGCTGCTTCACAGAACCATAGAATGGTTTTGGTTGGAAGAGCCTTTAAAGATCGTCTCGTTCCAACTCTCTGCCATGGGCAGGGACAGGTTTCCCAGAGCCACATCCAACCTGGCCTTCAACATTTCCAGGGAGGGGACGTCCACAATCACCCTGGGCAGCCTGTTCCAATGCCTCAGCACCCTCACAGTGAGGAATTTCTTCTGAAGATCTATTCTAAATCTACCTCCTATTGAAACCATTCCCCCTTGCCCTATCACTAGATGCCCTAGTAAAACGTCCATCTGTAGCTCTCCTGCAACCACCCTTCGGGTACTGGAAAGCTGCTGTAAGGTACCTCCCAAAAGCCTTTTCTCTTCCACACTGAAAAACACTGACTCTCTCATCCTGTCTTCTCAGGAGAGACGCTCCTATTTCATAGAGCTTTATATGAAAGATGCATCATCCTCATGGTCTTCCTCTGGATTAAGTGCAACAGTTCTGTTTTTCTTGTACTGGGGACTCCAGAACTGGACACAGTAGTCCAAATTGGGACATGGAGTAGACCTGAATGCACCACACCCCCTCACTCCAAATCCTGACCTCATTCCTGCTGCTGGCCTGCAGCTTTTCTTCCAGTCAGCTGCCACCAGCCCAAACCTTATAGTGATGTTCTCCACCAGTGGGAAGAACTTCTTTGCAGTCAGGCAGACTTAATTTACTATTTGAAACTAAAGCAACGAATAAATGTCTTCTGCAAAAACTTTTATCTGGATATGTAACTGCACTGACACATTGAGCCCCTGGCAGCTTCCCAGAAGGCACTGTAAAAGGGCATGGGGGTAGTTTCCACCAGTTGCACTATGTCCTGAGGAGAGAGAAGACCATCCTAGGACAAGTTGCAACACCTTACTGGCTATACACTTGCACAATGTCTACCCTTGCAAAGAGTTGGAAGGGCTAAAAGATGGTTTGGGAACTGATGTAGTAGTTTTGCTGAGACAAATATTACATTATATTACTATCAGAAATATATGTCTTCTACGAGACTTAAAGCTCTTGTTTGTATGAACACTTGCATAATCTCAGGCCAGGCTCTTGTCAATTCACATGCTCTTTGTACAGGGGAAACCCTGACCCACAAGGTGAATCCCCATCCTGTTGGTCTTCCTGCTCCCCCTTATATCTCTTCCAAATATTGAATGCTCCTGCACAGTGCAACAAAGACGTACACAAGAAACCTGCTGTCCCTAGGGTCACGTCTTTCCTGCATGGCAATTCCTGATGGATGGCTCTGTCCCCTGCTGCAACAACTGCCTGGAGACCTGCTCTGTTTGTCACCTCAGAGATTTCAGGTGAAAAGGAGGATGCCCTCCTTAAACAGTCACACACCCTGGGTCAACATCCTCGTATCAGGAGCTCAGGGTAATCCAGCTGGTTTTCTCAGGGTGTGACTTCATCTAGGTGATCCTGCTGTGGCAGGGGACTGGACTAGATGATGTTTTGAGGTCCCTTCCAATCCCTAATGTTCTGCCATTCCTGCGATATACAGAGCTACATGCTGATGCAGCGTGTGTCTTGTGGTGACTTTTTTCCCACCGAACATGTCCAGCTCAGAGCTTTCTCTTGAAAGTCTTGGGCTTTCCTGGGGAAAACAAATGTCCATGATCGCTTGTTTTACACCTTTGTGTTTTGGAAGGCTTTTCCTAGGAATGGAGGATTGGGCCTTGTGAAATTCATCCTTTGGAGAATTCATTATACCCATTCCTTATGCTATGGCCTGTAATATACAGAGATACTTATTTCTAATAAATTGCTCCTCAGATTACATTGTTGCTCATAACTTTGCCAGGGCCAACACAGGCTTTCACATGTGCAATTTATGGACAAGTTGCTGGGACAGAGAGAACACAATTCACAAATTCAGGTGGAAAGTGAGTATCAAGGGTTTCCCGGATCTTGGAGAGGGTCAGTCTTGGATATCTGCTTTTCACCCTCACCATGCCCCTGTGTTTGGCCACTTAAAAACTGTGATCTTCAGGAGCATTTGGCAAAGGTCTAGTCATCTACTACAACCTCCCTGCCCAGAAGACAGTCCCTGGTGAAGCACTGGTGGTGCAGGAGTACCCAACACCACCACCTGCAAGGGCAACCACATGGTTCACACCACAGAGAGACCGAGAGAAAGAAGCTTCAGCCAAGAGGGAAAGAACAAGTGGTGGGAACACAGGAACAACTGTCTGAAGAGCCTGCCAGGAGCCAATGGTAATAGAATCGAGACTAGAGAGAAATAAGGGAAATGCAGAGCTTTGAGATTTTTCTAACAAGGAAAGTAGAATAAAGGACATGAGATGATAAAGGCAAAGTAAGAATGAAGAAGGGAAAGAAGATAGGAAGAAGAAGTGGTATAGGAAAAGACAGACAGTGAGAAGGAAAAAATACTCTGCTGATATACTTTAATTCTATTTTATTTCCTCAAGTGAAGGTGGCAGCTAAGGAAAGGAAGGATCCAATTGCACTTTCAGGACAGTGGTGGGTGTTAGTCAGCACCTTCTCTCAGAAAGAGAGGAGCCTACTGGCACTTTTGTTTTTCCCGTTATGCCTTAGGAGACCAAGGTTTACAGTCTCTAGGAAGGCTCAAGCAGAAAGCTGGCAGAATGGGGCCTGCTTTGCAGGCAGGTCCTGGGCAACTTGCTGGGTCATATCCGTCCAAGGCCGTTGATGATTTTTCCTTACTTTACATGCAACTGCCAGAAAAGACACCAATAAACTGCAAGTGTGTAGGTGCCCAGTATGCAAAAGCCGCATCAGTAAGGTCATTCCAAAAGACCACGCACCATTCCGTGGTACTTGGAGGTAACAGTAGTCCAACCTCCCCAGAAGCAGCCCCAGAGGTGTGTTTTCATGCAGGGTGAGGGCAGAAGGACAGGAATGGGAGACATAAAGACACCTGACGATTCCAGGTTTCCTTTTAACAAATAACTTTGGCTTCCTTGAAGAAATACTGACTTACGCTTACGGTTTAGCCCCCTCCGAGCATTGCCAAAGCAATGTGTGTTTTGATGCAGTGTATTCCACATCAGGACATAACATCATGCCCTCGAGGGACAGCCTGGATCTTTGCTGTCTCTCACAGAGAAGCCTGTACTGAGACAGGCGAAGAGCTGCTTCATTTTGTTTGTCTTATCATTATTAAAATCCCCTTGGTTCCGCTCTTGCATGGTCAAGATTGTTTGGGCTTGAACTTTTCAGAAAGAGGCCAAGCTTGCCACGTCAGGGTAATGTAAGCAGCAGTGTTCTCACCCAAAAGCAGCCTGAAACCTCGGCACAGAGGTACTGCTGTGCTCTTCAAGTCAGAGGGAGCTGGGGTGCTTCAGGCTGCTCAAGTGCATGTGGCTGAATGTTCTGCTGAACAGGAGCTGTGCACACGGGAAATGCCAGAGGGCTTTTCACTTAAACTGAGCCTCCTGTCAGCTTGCTCTCCAACTGTTCAAGCTGTAGACAGAGACTCTCAGAGCTCAGTTTCTGCTCTTTTTAGGTGCTGTAAGGAGGCCAAAACACTTGAACCTCTGGCATAATAACCTCCCCTGTGGTTATACACTGATGTAATAAATTTAGAATTATGATGTCAATGAAAGCTGCTGAAAAAGAGAAGCTCAGCAGGAAAGATGGAGCCCTAAAAACTTTACATTTGTCTTAATGAAAAACTGAATCCAGAACGAACAGCCAGGGCAATTGATTTTGTAGGGAGATGTATTCTCTTCAGGCTGCCTCAGGCAGACAATTTCCTCTTCAGCGCATCTCTGTAGTGAGAGGGCAACGTTTTGCTTTCTAACCATAATGACTGAACAGCCCCAAGGAGATTTCTTTAGCCTACAACCTGGAAGCTAGATCAAATGTAGCCTGTGTAGCATTGGTAGCCAGAATCAGCAGAACATCTGAATTTGCTTCCCTCTGGCTACGTGTTTATCCCAGGTAATGCAACAAGTCAGAGTTTCTAAATGCTAATCTCGTAGAACCTCCCGCTCAAAGCCCATGCGCTTGCACAAGGACCCAGAAAGAGGTCACCATTCACATGGTTAAAATCTCAGCACCTCAGACCAGTCTTTAAGGTACAGATGTGTCCACTACAAATGAACAGGTACGTCTAAATTAATACAGTCTGTAGACAGACAAAAGATGGCAAAACCTAACCTGTGCCAAGTTAGGACTTGAAGCTGGTGGGGAGGAAGAACTTATCATACAGCCCAAGACCTCCAGCTTTCCTAACAACACAGACAAAACACAAGGTCCTAAGAAATGCCTACCAAGCATTGTGACACTAATAAGCAGAGAGGCATAGGAGGTGCCGCCTTACATTCCCACATTTGGCAGGAGACCAAGGGGAACCCACAATGCTGTCGAATGCCTCAAAAGTCACCCGAGTGGTTTTCACAGACAAGCCCGTTGCTATCACCGATAGCACTAATAAGGTCTACAAATTATTTCTAAACATTAGCTATGGCTGGCCATCAATACCTCCCTGTAAATTATCATTTAATCTTCTACAATTACATCATGAATTCAGGGGGCAAAGACGTTCCATTAGGAAAAATGAAATTGCCATAGAAGCGCGTGACAAATGTCTCCTGCAAGAGCAGGAACCACTAATGTACTCACTGATTCAGTGGCCTCTGTCCAGGAGCAGGGTGCAATTCTGTCCTTTCTCTCAGGAGTCAGTTCCTCAACTCCCCAATTTTTGGGTCAGCAGACGTTCTGGCTTGGGGGACCTACTGTGAGGGACAGCCCACTGCAGTGAGGGCAGCACAGCAGTGACTGGACCGCTCCAGCATGGCTGTGAATCCCAGCCAGGAATGGAAGAGAAAGATTTATGTTTAGGCTTCTTGTAAGTCTGTTCTTTTCACTAGTAATTAAAGTGACATTTTCCCCGCCATCTGCAGGGTTTTTGAGGATGCAATCGAGGGATCTGTCAACAGCCTGAGATCCAGGGATGCAGGAGAAAACACAGCAAAAGGACTGCCTGCTTCTCTGAGCAGAATCAGAATCTGAAGAAATGAAAAATGCCAGCCCTTGAATAAAAGGCTTCGTTTACCTTTGCAAACTTTTGCCACATTAATAATTTTGAAGGGAAATAAAACCCTCTAGTATTGTTTCTTCTGAAGAATAAATTCAAGCATTTCTATTAGGAAATATGATCATGTATTAAATAGAGCAGTAAAAAAATCCATTTTAACAGAACTGTTAGAGGATTTTTTTAAACCATCTGAAATGGTGGGTATTTAAAATTCACTAGTGTTGAAAAGCCATCCCCATACTTCACTCCTGAGTTTTTTGATTTTTGGTTTGGTTTTTTTAACATAGTGACTGATTTTTGTAGAGCTCATCTGTTGGAAATGGTTAATACCCTCAGGTTTCAACAACCTGTCAAATCTGAGCACTACCAAAACACTACATACAGGATTCAGTTGAAAAAGGCTGCGCTGTTAATCAGATACATGTCCTTGAGGAGTGAAAGAAATAAATGAAAACAGGCAAGAGAGTTAAACAAAATCATTACAACCTTCTGCTTGAAAATGGGCGATGATCTTACAAACCAGATTGAAGTCTATTGCTTTACAAGCATATAAAAGAGGTCAAAGAAGCTTCTGAAAGCACGTCTTGTTTTCTGACTAAACTGACTTAAAGAATAGATATTAGTAACTTTTAACATCCTGGCACAGAAGTTTTACCTGCATATACATCTTTATAATTTGGACAAATATGACTTGTACTGCAGTAACCCCTGTAGGATCACAAAATCTCCTTGTAAACGCCATACAACAACTGAGAAAAAAAATCCCCACCTTAAAAATATGTTAAAATATAGGCATGTGATACATATTTCAGGGCTGCCCCTAGACAAACAGAGGACAACAGAAACAAGGAGACAGCGTGGATCACCTGGCTACAATCATACAAGGAGGATGGAGGCCAGCAGGGACTGGGTACGTGCCAGTCAAAGAAGGAGCGTGAATACGGACACAGCAAGAAACCATGAACTCAGCCCCAAAATGATCAGAATAGTGTTCAGGGTCAATGGTTTTTCAAGTGGTTGAGGGCAGCACTATGTACCAGTAAGGGCTAAGATGGATGCAGGACTGGAAGTTGCAGAAGAGCAATGCTAGACATTAAGGGAAGAGAAGCAAGAAACAGGACTTGAAACCAAAGAAAGTTGAAAGGGAGTGGCTGAATGCTTGGTGGGCTACAGCAGTATATAGGAGATGTGAAGAGATGAGTCTTTGAGCAATGCTACACCCAGAGAGGCAGGAGAACCCAGCCATATCTTGGGCTTCAGACTTGAGAATAAGTCTTATACTCCATAAAACAGCAGGAAAACACAACTGCTGCAGCCGGAGCATCAGGTGAAGGAATCTGGTGTAAGAGTACAGGGTGCTGCTGAACGAAATACTCAGAGGTCAGAAATAATCCTTCTTTTTTCTTTATTTCTTTAAAAGGGAGGAAGAAAAAAGACATTCTTGAGAAAACAAATGCAAGAACCAAGGCACAAGGATGGAAGTGAGGAGAGCTGAAGATTATAAGCAACAATGGCAAAATTGTGTAGAATTTCCTGGATAAAGAAAGAGTAACAGTTTTAACAGTCATCAAAGGGATATTTGGCTCAAGAAGTTAACGATCATTTGCCAGTTCAGCCAATAAGTTTATTGGGGGTTTTCACAAAGGAACAAAGACACGTTTAATAGCAAAAGTCAGAAACACTGGAGCAGCAGAGGCACAGATGGGATGGGATTGTTGAAAATCCCCTTTGATCAGTAACCCTAGGGATGAACTTGAAGGATTCCTCATTTATTTCTTGTAAGGGATAATAGTTTAAAATGAAGAAAGAGATCACAAATACATTATTACATCCCAAGAGCAGCACCATGGATGAAAAGGGAATGAGCCAACCCAATTTGCAGCTCCTGTTTCCTCTGTCGCGGGCAATGAGAAATCACATACAATTACAAAAGCAGAAAACCTGAGAACACCCCATCTGCTTAGGGAAAAACAGAAAAAAAATAAATGGAAGGTATCATGGCATAATCAACCAAGTATCCTCACAAGATGAGAAACTGTTACTTGTGTATTCCAAGCTCTTAGGATGGATTAACCCTAGAAAGGGGGCAGGGATATTATGCTTAATTTCATACAGTTCAAGCAGAGGGAGACTGACATCTCCCACAAAAGAAGTCATTCCAGAGTTCCTCTGTCCTTTTATTTTCTTTTCCTTATTGCTTCTTCCTCTGTACAGGCTCAGCACAAGCACAGCTGCATGGTAAAGTCATCTGAGGAAACTGAGGAAAAGGGGTTTCTCTTTAGCAGTACTTGTTGCTCACTTGCTTGGCCTTTTTTGATTTTCTTCCCTCAATTGATTTTAACTTGGGTCCATCTCCCAGCTGGATTCTCCCTATGGCCACAGTAAATCTTGTGCTGCTGCATGAGATAGGAACAAGCTTCCTTCAGTGACAGTGCTAGGTAATGTCAGGTTAAAGTGATGCAAAAACCCTGGTGTTCAGAAGTCTTGTTTGAAGACAAGTCCTTAACATCAGGAAATTGTCAGGAGCATCATACTGTGCAGTAGAACAACACTCCTCCACCAGCCCAGCCTCAGGAGTCAGTGCTGTGTACCATGAGGCAGCCCCAAGGTGCTTCTTCCTTGCCCTAAAGCTGGAGTTTCACCCTCTAGGTGTGCATTGGGGATCACATTCCCAGGGTCATGCGAATGCATGGAATTATGTACCCCAAAATCTAGACTTTATTCCCATATGCAGCTTTAACTGAGAAATGACAATTACGTGTTGTTAAGTAAAAGCTTCTCTCTTCTACAAGAATGTCATGCTGAAGCAAAAATATTTGACTAAACAGGAAGAATGCATTGAGAGATCACTTTAATACATGTTTATTGGTGTCCTGCACTTTCAGTGCAGGAGGTTGGAGATGTAATAAAAAAGTTTCAAAATTTATTGATTCCATTTCATTTAAATCACTCTAAACAACCAGTGCTGTAGAGTTCAGAGAATTAACGTTTACTGTCCATTACACGCAAAATTTTAATATTTTTCTGAGTCCACTCAGAACTCCTCTCTTAAAATACTTCAGATACATTCCCCAAAGTAAACAATACATTTCAAATCTGTGTCACAATCAACACTGATAAGGCCTTCTTAACCATTTTATACCACCTCCACTAGTACTTCATTGCAAAACACAATCTTATTTCATACTATAAATATCCATCCATGCACAAAACACAGGGGTCAGAAGTTGCACATTAATAACTCATATAGGCTTCCAAGACTTCCTTCACCCTCTGCAGGTTTATGGTACACTAGAAAGATATCTTTAGACTTGGTCTACTTGGTTTTAAAATACAAATATACAATATCCATAAGCACAAAAAAGTAAAGCTAGATTGCCTTACCATTTGTTATGAACTGCTAAAATCTTATACATGTACAATATAGCATCATGCTGATTAATATACATATTAGTTAAATATATCAACCAATAATGGGGGGGTGACCAAGCGTTTTTGCTTTGTTTTCAAAAAGAAATTGTTCATATACAAGTAAAAAGACTTTTAATTTCAACTCATGGAATACCTGAACCACACAGACATCTGTAAACCCTGCTGAGATATTCAGATCAAACTGAGGCATCACCTGCTGATTCACTTGAAAGGGAACACAACTCCTCACGGGTGATACCCGAAGTCTGTTACTCCCCAAGAGAATGCAAATTTACCAGCATTCACATTTTCAGGTCTAGACGACTAACTGTTGCAGCTAGCATCCTGGTCTCTACCTTTTGTGTCTATTCATCATCCTGCATCAGAAACAATTCGGTACCTCCACATTTTCATAGATTTTTTTCTAAATAAGTAGATATACAGTACAAAGTGTAGTTAGTGAAACAAATAAGCACATATATACAGTCTTTGAAAGGCATTTTTGTGACCACTTTAGCAGTGTTTATGGAAAACATTTACGATAGTCACATTCCGCTGACACCACTGTATTGCAAACTGCAGAGCCACATCTCTTATATTGAACTTGTACTGCTTTGCATATTGTACAACAGAAAACAATCATTCATAAGGTGTGACGCAATGAAAAACAAATCACTAGACTGAGTAAAGCAACCAGCACAGGGCTTCATTTTCCTGAGGTTTGTAAGAACTTTTCAAACAAACAAAAAAATAAAAATAAAAATCACAGTGACCAGGCTAACTGCAAACATACTGTTAGGTTTTAAATATACAGTCTATACATAAGTTCTGTGCATGGTTGACTCAACTGTGTATGTTCACGCTGATGTTTCTTTTAAATGACTCGCCACTGCATAATACTTGTGTCTTTTCCACCTGTGGAGATGAGATGGGTGTCTTCACAGAGAAAATCTACGTTAGTTACGTGACTACTGTGTCCGCCGTACACGTGGCTTGGAGCCTAGAAAACACCGTAATACTGAGAATATAAGCTGTCATGAGGGCAGTTATAACATAGCATTAACACAATGAAACCAACGCATCACATCATTCTCTTTAGGTATTTTAATGCTAAAATAAATTTTTAATTTAGTTGTTAGTATCAATCAATCAATCAATCAATCACAGAATAGCTCAGGTTAGAAGGGACATTGGAGATTATCTCCTCCAACCAGCCTGCCGTGGGCAGGGACACCTCTCAGCTGGACTTGATTGCTCGAGGCCTCATCCCACCCGGCCTTGAACACCTCCAGGGAGGGGGATCCACAGCCTCTCTGGGCAATCTGTTCCAGAGTGTCTCCACCCTTGTACTGAAGAACGTCTTCTAGGATCTATTCTAAACCTACTCTTCTTCACTTTAAAACCATTTCCCCGTGTTCTATTGCTAGATCCCCTTGTGAAAAGTCCCTCTCTACCCTTCCTGTAGGCTTCCTCTGGACTCATCTTTGTGGCTTCCTCTGAGGGGGTCTCACAAGAGCAGAGTAAAGGGGCAGAATCATCTCTCTTCATCTGCTGGCCACACTTCTGTTGGTGCACCCTGGGATACAGTTGGCTTTTCTATGCAGCTAAACAACATTTGATTCATTTGTGCAAGTTACTATAATATTTTTTTTAAATCGCTTACCCTAAACTGTGAACATGGGTATGAGAAGAGATGGACTTTGCCAAAATCATCCCCTGTCGACAGCAGTTTTCTCCCATGTGATCGACAGACAGCGTTGATATCTGTTCCATCAGACCCTTCAGGCCATACACCTGAAATACAGTGTCTAATTAAACAACATGGATATAAAAACCATAGCTTACCTTTTTTAAAAAATATTTTAAAGAAGAGTTTCTTGTTAAAAAGAAAGAAACAATCTAAAACTATAAAAAGGACTACAGCTGAGTCAGTACGAGCACTCAGCATCAGCAAAAGACAGATCTTAATAGCACATAAAAATAGTTTACATCTTCTAGACAGCAAAGCACTTTGTACTCTGAGAAAAAGAATTCTCCAGAATCAGTCATGTGTCTGAGCCTAAAACAATTTTCATATCGTTATGTACAAAAATAAGTTATTGGTTTTATGTCCCCTTCTGTTTCTGTACGGACGAGAATACTACTGTATTCCAGATAAACTACCTACACATGATTCAACACACTTTTCATATTACTACAGTCTAAGATACACAAGAACTTACATCATTTAAAATGTTATCTAGCAATTAGTAGATCCCTTAAAAAGCAACTGAACCTTCTATAAATTTTTAAATGCTTTTATTTTACTTTAAGTAATTCTTGTCCTTTCTCATGTACTCTACTCCTTGATGTTTGTTATTGTTGTTCTAAAATCAAACTCTAGGCTCACCAATGGAAGGACCAAATCTGTGCATCACATCTTTGAAGTCTCTCCAAACTTGCCTGTAATAAACTGTAATGGTAATAAAATCCAACCGTTACTTGCATTTCATTTTTTGTATGCAGTACTGTGGGGGCACTTTTTAATTATTTTATTAATTCAGAGTTTATCTAATCCATACCTAACATAAATAAATAATGGTTTTGTTTACCTACCTTTCAGGTAAAACCTTTCCTTTTTCAGGAAATGTGGCATAATCAGTGATAATGTGTGTTCTACCGTTATGATTTGGCAAAGAAACCTCCTCATGTTGGCATTATGAATTTCAATGACTGTCCCTACTTCACACGTCTTCTGCAGTGTCCCCCTGAGGTCCTGCTTCTTGAGTACGCGCCCTTCCTTTGCTGCTCTTACTTGTTAGGACGATTACAGGTTAGTTGCTGCCACCACTGCTCGCCCTCCCCTCTCCTGGAAGGCAGCCTGTGGCTGCAGACACACTCCCTTCTGTGGAATACTGCTAACAGCAAGGCGGGCATCTGTCCTGCCCTGTGGAACAGCCACATGTCCTGCTTCCCAAACAGTGTGTATCTGCAGAGCAATTCAAGAGCACTAAGGGGAAGTGATTCCATGCCTTTACAGGGAATTTGTAAACTATAAATAAAATTAAACACAAAGCATTGATCTGTGGACTGTCTCCATCCCTCCGAAGGGTGTGCAAACATCTCTTGCTAGATCAGTGACAGTTAAAAAAGAGCCTTAAAGAGAAGGACGGTGCAAACAAGATGGTGATTGTTACCCACAGAATTATGAACATGAGACACAAAAAAGCTGTTTTAAATAATTGCTTTAACAAAATGGAGGTTGAACAAACATCAAACACTAGCTAAAAAGAGGCAGGAGTCTTCTAAGACAATCTGGAGACAGCCCCTAGAGGAAATTTTTTAAAAAATAAGATTGCTGTTTTGAAATGGGTAAAGGACCACATCAGGGTTTTTCTTTAAGATTCTCTGCTCCTTCAAAATGCATTGCACTGTCTGTCAGTTTTACTGAGCGAGCAAACCAAATTCCATGAAAACTGTTGAAAAATCAGTCTCTTGTTTTTTCCCCCCATCCTCTGCAAGCGTGGAAAGAGACCATTGACTTTCTCTCACCAGCAAATTGATTTAACGTTTATTTTCACCTTCTCTGAAAGGCAGGCATTACACGTCTTCTCCCAGAACAATATTTAGATGGATAATTATTTTTGCTAGTCGGCACATCAGCATGTTATCTGCTGGTCAAAGGCGTGACAAGCAGACAGCTATTCCAGCTGTGACTGACGCAGATCCTGCGGATTACTTCACACTTCGCGTGGTGTCCTTTCCATTACATCCCACTAATGCATCTGCCTTTCCTGCAGCAGCGTAATGCTGTTGACTCACAGTCTGTATGCAAGGGAAATCTGATCTTGTCGTGCAGCTCTGCTCTCCTCTCTTCTGTATTTGTACAACTGGGTTCTGCTGCTGAAGTGTTTGACCTCCTATTTGCCACTAGTAATGGCCTCCTTTTTTTCATACTATTCCTCTTTTTGTCAAGATAACTTGTTAACCTTGCAGCTTCCTGCACCTATGAAATACAGAAGCTGTTTTATCTGTGCTTTTAATACATATGTTCAAACAAACATACAGATGGGTGAGCGGTTTTAAGTCTAGTCCTTCACATTTACATGAGTTGGTATCATTAAAATATCCTCCCTTGAACACTCTTCCTTACATGATGTTGATCTTCAGCTGAATCATCTCTAAACGTTTCCTGGCTGACTAATCTGTTCCCACGTGCAAAGGCAGGTGTTCAACAGCTCAGTGTTCACTTCCCTCCCTGCACTGGTTAAGTTGATCTGCAAGGGCAGTGCACCCTATTTGTAATTTGTATGTGGTTCTGCTAGAGTGAGAAAATATCCCCAGTTGCAGTCAGCCAGCAGCAACTGAAAACCAGCATAATCGGAGCCTCACATCCTAGATGAATGTGATTGCTTCTTCTACGTCTGTTGGGGCAATCCTGGCAAGTGTTTGAAGATTGTTCATGCTAGTTGCTTTGAGGCCCCAGAGTACTGAACAGTGGAGTGACTTCCCATTATTACCAGGCCGGTCTTGAATCTGTAATTTATTAGTTTCTTCAATTTATTATTCTAGCCACTACCTGCACTTTACGCTCTCTATAACAGCCTTGAGGGTAAATGTATGAATCCACAGATATTCCACTAATCTCCATTTTTTCCAGTCTTGAGACTATTAGTTCTTATTTTCAGGATGATGCTAACCATTTGTTCTTACAGATACAACAAGGCTCATCATGCTCAGGTATTTTTTAAATCTCTAACTAATTACTGTCCAATCTACTCCTTTCCTATTGAAAGCAGAGTTCTTTTCCTTTCATTACTGGCATTTGCAGGGTTAGTGATCGGACTGTAGTAAGCACTTGTGCTCAGGCTTTGTTCATGTGTCTCCTTGGTCCTCCCACAGCTTCTCTCTCTTGCGTTACCCTTCCTTGTAGGAGAAATCAACAAGAGTTTAACTAAATCCGTGTCGTTTTATCTCTCCTTTCCCTCTTCTGGGTTGGCGGGATTTGTGCATCCTGCCTTTTCTCCAAATTGAGATCCTCCCTAACAGGGATTTGGATTGTTGCAGTTTGCCTCCCTGAAATCCATTACTGTAAGTTCATTGCTCTTTTCCTGGCTACACTAAGAAACACACCTCCCTACACGATTACACAGCCTTTCCTACACAATAAGCATTGATGTTCTCAGCAAGTTCTTTCCAACTTCCCAGAATCAAATCTTGAAGAAATTCCTTCTAGGTGTTTACCTATAGCAGAAGGAATTTGAAAACTTGCTGCTTAGCCACTGTATTGCAATGCCTTTCCCAAAATACACTAGAATTGTGAAAATCTCACACCCTCAGGAATTCCTGCAACTTCACTGATTCTGCTAGCTATTAAAAAAGAACCTATTGTTTTGATCTTTCTGGAAGGATGTGCAACAGTATATCCCTGGCATCGTTAATGTTCTTTTTTGCATGTGTAATTATTATTATCTTTGTAACTTCCCAGTCTGAAACTACCCGTGCAGCTACAACTCCTCAGTAACATGGCACCAGGTTATCTCCCTGTGCATTGCATATCCTTTCTGACTAAGTTTGATCCTTTTGATTCAAAATTCCACTAATCTGATGAACATCCTCACAATCTCTAGGATATTACTACACTTATAATTGTGGTCATTATAACAACTAGCAGCTATTTTTAATGTATTTCTCATCCTTGTTACTTTAGTTTACAATAAACCGGTTCAGCACAAAAGCCTGCGAGTATAAAAAAGTTTATGCAGTTTTTACAAGTTTCTCATTGGCCCAGTAGATAATTTTGTTCCACAGTCTGGTTCCAAAAGCTGACCTGTTGCATGGAAGAGAAAGACCCCCCTCTCAGGTGTGACACTCATGACTCCCCACGCACCAAAAGCAGTCCTATAACCTAATAGTACGGCATTTTGCATTAAACCATATGGTACAGAAAACTCACAGTAATTATTACCTCAGAAACTGTGATGATAAATGGAAAGACTTTGTAACTCTGCAATCACATGTCACGCATACTGAAACCCCAGGAATGTGTTAGCAGTTCCCTCATACGAGAAACATGCAGTCTTTCCTCCTTTTACAAAATCTGCACTGCTTGCCAGTTGAATTATAAAAAATTTGAATATGTCATCCCACCATATTGCCACTGCCATCCCATCTTTAGGCTCCAAAAACATGTCCTTACTGCATCTTTTCTACTTGAAACATGGGTGAAAACCTTCCTTGCTCATATTAAGCCAGACTCTTCTCTGAACTCCTATACAGCTTCATATTTGATCTTGAAGCTTCAAGAATTTGAAGCTCCTCACACTGGGCTTTTGTAATGATCTGTCTGGTTCCACACCCATTGTCAAATGGGGACAATTTTTCAGAGAATACTGGAGAAAGCAGGTCCTTCAAAACAGGCAGAAAGGAAATCCCACAGAATCAAACCATCCCAACTTTGCTACAGTTTTCTTTCTTCTTGCATTCCTTTCACCTAATTTAATTCCTATATGTTGTACGTAAATACACAAGAAGCACTTAATGATGAAGGGTGCTACCTTTTTTGTGTTTGCAGAGTAACTAGCACAAATGCAACTGGTTCTGGAGGCTGCCTAAATGAATGATAATTCCACAGAACTGGACCTTTACAAATTACAAGAAGCAGTTCTAGTGTTACAGGGATGACAATGTGTCTCCCGCTTATCCTGTAATACACTATTTCTACTTGAAGTTAGTAAGAGTATTAAATTGGAGTCATTCTGGATGGAAATAAGGACAGATTGTAACCAAAATGGCATGACAGAAGTTCTGTATTTTATCCTGCAATGCAAAGAGCAATGTTTCCTAAGAAAAAGAGAGCATTTGCTAATAACAAGAATGTAGGAGCTTGTGAGAGGAAGATTACTTACCAAACACATGGAATCCTAAAGTACAGGTGTAAGTGGCCCATTCTATATCTCTAGTTGTTTCAACACTTACAACTTGTTTACAGGCAGAGGGGATCCCTGAAGAAGAAAAAAAACCCAAACAACCAACTTTACCATCACATCTTTAATTCTCAGAGAGCAGAGATTTCTAAATACACCAGATGAATTAAAACATATGGTCTACCTTGGCAATTATCTGGACTCATTTAAATTTTAGCTCTCTATTAGACTGCTTGAACGTTGCACAAAAGAACTAAATGTAATTCTTACTCACAGTATAGTATTTCATAGTCTCCTGAATTAGACACAAGATACTGGGAATTAACAGACCAATCCAGGTGAGTAATGAAGCTGGAATGACCCTACAAAGAGAAAAATACTGTATGAACTGCACTAACGGTATCTCTCAATGTGACAGTACTAATGCAGTGCTACAAAGCATAGTTAAATTGTTAATACTGCACTAGGAGTGGGCAGAAAGGTTCCTTACCGAACATTTGCCAATTCTGGTGTACTTCCGTCCATTTTCACTTACACCATAAATATAAATGCAGTTGTCATGGGAACCAATTGCCAAGAAGTTTCCATCTAGAAACACAAAAGTGGACTGTGATTATGCGACGATTATTCTAAAAAACTTAGGCTAATTTTGAAAATGTGGTGTCACAAAGAAAAGGAACTCTTCTTAAAGGCCTTGGTACCAAACAATAAAAAAAGAGGGTTTTTTTTCTTTCTCAGTTGCATTTGGATGCATGGTTCAAGATTACAGAACAGCAAGGTTATACAGCAATTGCTACTGTTAGAAACGCACGACACTTGAGGAAGCAGCTACAGTCCATTAGGGACTCAACATTGCAACAACCTGTGCTGTTAAGTCATATTTGTTTGGGTTTTACTCTTCCCAGTGGAACCACACTGAGTGTGTGGGAAAGGGGGAGAAAACTAGAGCTTAAGAGTCATCCATTCAGTGTTGCCAATGTTTCATGGCATATTTAGGTTTATCTTCAGCATGGCAAGTGGGTAATTATTTTAAAACAAACCAACCCCAAATTTAATAAGAACATTCATTTTTGTGTCTTTAACCAGTAAATAAACACTTTCCAACCTGGTGAGTAACGCATTACAGACAGCTGTTCATTTCCATCTGTGTGTACAGTGACCAAGTCTTTTGTTTCTGTGTCAAACACAAACCACCTGTTGTAAATGCAGAAAGAGGCCAATAAATCACTCCATAAGGAATTTAAATTTACTGTAATCTTGACCAACTTTTCATCTGTCAAAATAGAGTAAGTTTTACACCAAGAAAAGGAAAACAGCACCTGCTACTCAGATTGTTTTATTTTCAGTTAAACACAAAGATAGTTTCTTTCCCACAATTTTTAGCCAGAAAAACAATCAGGCACTGACCCTGAGATAAATCTTCAGATTTTAGCTGCTTTACTGTGTGTCACACACTAGAAAGAAGAAAGAATTACATAAAATGACCCTTCTTCCTGCATGCTAAGCTGATCTATAAACTGATGCCTATATTCAATCCTAGAGCAAAAGAAAACACAAGCAAGTATGAGGCCCATTCTGTTTTGATAGAAGCACTTTATTAATTTTTAAAGTTAATTTATTATTTTTAATAAAAGTAAGGCAATTCATTCATTTTAATGAGCAAAAATTTGTTCTTTTGAAACATGCAGAAAGGACAAAGGTAAACTTTCAATTTCTGTGTGTTTTTAGGCAATGTAAACATTTCTCTCAAAGCTTCCCTTTTTGATTTACTTTACTCAGCAAATAAAGTACAATTAGTAGCTGAAGTAAATCCTTTATTTAGGATTGATATACAATCCAAAATAATCTTGGACTATAACTGTAGGCTCCTTCATACTCTCAGTTGAGTGAAACTGTTTTCAGTACCAACAGCAAAGTCTGCCCTCAAGTGACATCAAAGGAAAGGATGAAATTGTGACAAAGGCTCTCCTTCCTCCTATGGCAGACAACCAAAGTAAAAGCCAGGGTCTGCTGTTGACCCACTCTGACCAAGGGCTTGATGTGTCCTGTAAATTGAGACACTATCATAGAATCATTACGGCTGGAAAGGATCTCCAGGGATAAATGTATGTCATGCACATATCTGCCAAACAAGAGCATTAACCTGGACATGAGCTGAGGGGGAAAAAAAATTAAATAAATCACAGTGTGTGTGAAACCCTAGGGTGCAGCTCTGTGCATCTTACCTGCCAGTCAGCGTCCCCACTGCAACAACTGATGCTGAAGGGTGAAAACCTGAAGACTGTGCTGGATCCTACAATGTATCAGAGGGAAACACACTTCATCAGTCCAAGTTATAACAAAAACACAGGTCAATTATCTGGCTCGGGTCCAGTTTACCTACTGTCTAAAGGATGTGCAAGTACCTTCTTCAAAACAGAGATAGGTATCCCCATGCACAGAGGGGTAAGCCTCACCTTGACACACACCAAAACTTCTTTCAGCATTTGCTAGTTGCAGTTTAGTGGGAGACAAAGGGGATAAACTGGATTTCTTATTGTGACATGCTATTTTAAGTATTTTGCTTTGTATAGGGTATTATTATGGAGATGGGTAGAATTGCAATGGGTTTTATGTAACTTAAATATGCAACTAAAAAACAAGGTAAACATTTTTCTTCTAGTACTTGTTTGGTTACAAGGAATGAGTTCCAGAACTTTTTAGGTTAGAACAAAGCATCCCCAAATAAATACGGACGGGCTAACAGAGCATCAGTCATTTATCTTGTGGCTGGCTCCACTCACGACACATATTTTTTCTGATACCTGTCAAAATACAGTTTTTTAAATGTAAGCAAATAAATTGTACTAACATATGTCACAGAAATCCTTGCGCCCACACCCTTGGTCTTCTGTATTCTAAATTGGTATCACATTGTAGTCATTTCATTAAACTGCTTACATTTTTAGCTAACTGCTTACATTTTTAGCAATTACAAGACTCCTAGGGGCAAGCTGTTAGGGATATTCCCATCAATTTTAAATGTGAGCAATTTCAAAAATATTACTAACTTTAAAAAAAATAAAAAAAATTAGAGAACTCCTGAGATCCAGGATTTCTGTAGGCAGGTTCTAAAGCACTACCGTAGTCCAGAAAGGAAAATGTACTCATTTTATAGTAGGTGCTTGAATAAACCAGAGTCTCAAACAGTGAATTTCATCTGAGCAGTAACACGTACCCAACACAATAAAAAGCTTTTACAGAGATAGGTTAACATGAAATGAGCTATTTACTCTAGATAATCAGCCACTGATTTATGAAACATAGTCTGAGACAAATCAAGTGGCTAATGACATTATTATCAGGACTGATAATAGAATCTTAATGAAAGAGTATGTACTTGGAGGGGAAGAGAAATAAATCTAAATCTAGTTCAATAGTCCTCCTGCTGTTGCCATTAACCTTTTCAGTAGAATCAAGGTAAACAAAGCAGTTTCTTAAACATTTCAATAACAGGTTCCCTGGAGAGTGTCTTACATTTACAAAGCTACAACTAAATATTAATTGAAGCTCGCTGTAAGTCATAATCAGCTAAACTCCAGTTCTGCTCTTTGAAGGACAAAAAGAATAGCACTGTGGAAATTATGTCCTTCGTTAAGCTGATGATTTCTTAAGTAACTTTATTTCTGTGATAGCAGCTTCTCTGATTAATAGAATTGGTTCTGTTGCCCACATTGTACTTTCGTCTACTACTGATGTTTCACTATCAACCAAACTTCTAAATGCTCTTTTCTTTAGACTACAAGAAAGAAAAGTGCCAAATTTTGCACTTCTCTTCATACCTATAGGCCCCTCTCTGTATGTTTTCTCCATAATGAGAAATACATAAAATACATCCAATACATCTTACTGTCTCAGCATTTCTGATTGTATATGCAGGTACATTAAAACTTGACACTGAGCAAAGGATCACAGTGCCTGCAAATAAATTAGATGATGAACTGTTCCCAACCAAAAAAACCCTTATTTGGAAAGCATTAAAAAATGGTACCAATTATTTTAGACTCCACTTCAGGGTATTTACAAATAAGACTTGCACAAAAGCAGTTATGCACCATGACTAAATAATTGCATTAAGTCTCCACAAAAATCTCTGCTGAAGACTACAAAGGTCTACGTGAAAGTCTCCAGCTATGTAATTGTTAGAGCCACTGAATTGCAGAGCTTTAATCCATAACCTTACAAAAAGCCCAAATTACTTGAGAATCACATTCTATAAGACTAGAGTACTGTTTAATAAATTTATACCTCTATAACCTTGTTCCAGATAGGACGATGAGTGGTAGCATCCCAGAGGGTAATGTGTTTGTCATGCCCACAAGTGAAGAACTGAGGTTTAGAGGAATGGGCTGCAAGTCCCCAGAGCTCATCAGTATGACCCTACACAAGCAAAAATGTTTCATGACAAGAAGGACAAACCACCAAAACTAAACATGTTTAAACAGTATTAATATCAGCAAGCTTTATATATCAGCGTTATACAAATACATTAGGTTAGGTAAATGCGTTATTATTATTTGTTGCCAAATTATTGCCAATAATAATTTATTGCCAAAAGTACTGTAATAAATCAGATAGATGCATATTCATGAAACTGTAAGCAGTATCTTTACTTCTAGTAGGCACTTACAAATGTTCTGGTAAAGGAAGAGTTTACCTGGGTAATTGGGAAAAAATCTCCTGATAGCGTGCCTTGTAGGACGAAGTTTCTAGTGGTTCCTATCAATACAACGTCCCCTTTTCCCTCTGCTACTGTTCTTATTGGACCAAACTGCTCTGGAATCTGTGGTCGTAACAGACAAACAAGCCAGTCAGGCAATTTGTCAAGCATTGCAATTTTAAAAGACTTAGCAAATGCATTTTAATACATGTTGCGCAGGGAAGAAGTAAAATGGATTAATATATACCCCTGACTTCTAAAAGCACGTAACTCACATTAGCTCAGTAACTGTCTTGGTAACACAACAAGAAAAGACATCCTTATCTACAGAACACTCCTTTTGTACAGATAAACCAAGTATTTCAACAAACAGAAAAGGTTCCTTCATGCTGTGTTAACTCAGTTATATTTTAATTGCAGCTGCGATATCAGACTCAGGTTTTATAATACTTTTACTTTCCTGCAAGGGACTTCTTTTAACTGTAGCCCAGGTTCTAAAAGAGTCAGTGCATATCTCCAGTCTAAAGTTCAAGGGAAGATACGTAACTTCAATAAACAAGGAATTCCACTGTACGAACAAATAAAGGACACCAAGGTCAGAAACAGCGTAACAAGCATGTACCTTGGGCTGTCTAACAAAAGAACTGCCAAAACAGACATGTCTGCCCAGCTGCATATATATTTGTAACACTTCAACAATATAAACTGGACTCGAAACCCTTCCTCCGAGTTTTAAGATTGTTCTCTGACATTCAGTATATAAACAGTCATGCAAATTCTGACCAAACAAATTCTGCTTTAATATTTAAGTTCCTAGATAGCAACCGAATTTATTTTTAAATAAAAACCACTAACCAACAAATTAACGAAAAAATATAAGTACTAATTTCCCATAAGAAGTCCTCACATTGTTTTGAAATAGACAAAATGAAAAAACATTTTCATATTGCAATACTCTGGAGTGAAAAATGTCCACACAATATTAGTTGCAAAGAAAGGAATAAATAACACACAAAAGTATGAATACAGTATCAGGAATGAGCTGATAACTCAAATGACATTTTACCACTGATTTGCTTTCCCACAGAATACACACCCATAAGAGAAAATACTTTAAAAGCTCTGTTCAAGAAGACAGATAAAATTTCATTTGGAGTACTGGAGTAATTTAAGGTAGGTGGTATCACCTCAGTCTTATGAACTTTTTGGTAATTTCCATTCCAGGATATCAGCTTACGGTCTTTTCCACCTCCTGATACTAATGTGCCATCTCGCAGCATACACAGCGCAAATATTCCACCCTCATGTGCCCCTTGAACTGCATGGCTTATCCTGTTGGTACCTAGAGAGAAACAGAAAGGAGATTACTACTGAAATACTCGGCTTAGTAGGCCCTCTTCTCCCAGGTTTGTTTTTGAGTTTTTTTCCTTTCCATTTCTCTATGATCCATCAAGGATTGATTCTAAACCATGATAATGGCAGGCAGGGAGGGCTGCATCAGTGCCCAGACCCCCAGGGGACATCGAATTAGTATATCTTGGGAACACATTCCATCATCTTGAAAATGCAAAATACTCAGTCTAATTCAAACACCAAGTAAAATAGGTTCGTTCAAGCCTTTTACAGAGCTGTATGTTAAACCATTTGACAGCACATCTGACCTGCAGTAGCACTGTGCACCTTATCAACAAAGTAACCAAAAACTGAGTCACTTGCTATTGTCCAAAGATATTCCACTCCAGACATCGAACTTCTACCAACACTCAACTAAGCAAGAGGTTTTGTACATCTGGCAGATGGGGCTGAACCACACTCTGAAAGAGCCTGTTCTGCTTTGTTGATGAGCTTGCCTTGTTCTACTACCTTCTTTGACTCAAACAGCTTCAAAATCAACCCCATGAAATTTTTCTAATTTGATGAACCATTACTATTACGAGGTTTAAAGAAATGATTACTGGCTCTGTTAGTGAAATGTGCACCTTGCATCAAAGCTTGGCTACCTTTGTGCTTAGCACAAGTGAGGGGCTGATGCCAATTAGAAAGACACAGCTGCTTTTTCCTTTATAAATCCCACTTGCTCCTGTCCAATCTATGGATGTGGTATGTCAGTTACAAGTGATGGTTATTAACAGAAGTTTTTCTAAGTGTGCTCTGACTTTGTAGAAGCAGCTCTTGCTTGAACAGAGAGCTCTTGTTCAAAAGCAGTGAAAATACCCAAAGTGCACTGAACTAGATAGAAAAACAACAACAGTATTTTTTGTCCAACCCAAAAGAACTGGCAGAAATGAGGTGATCTTCCAGCGTGCTAGGATTTTCTTTTCATTCCTGGGAGAAAGGGCAGCAGGGGCTGCTTGCAGTTAAGGCAAAAATTAGTCCACCATCATGAAGGCAAAACAGTCCGTGAGCAGTGCCCTGACCCTGCCATGCCAGCAGCTGCCACGGTCTCCCTTCTCTGTTGTCAGTTCCAAATAATGACCCAGCACAGGAAACAGAAGGGACTATCTAACGTTTAAAGTCCATTTGAAAGGAAAAGAGTTCAAGCATCTCGCTTTAAACTATCACAGGAAAAAGAAAAGGGAAACACAAGAGGAACAGAGTTACAAATACCACATCCTCTCCTTTCCCAGGTGGAGTGTATTGGTCTGTACTGGCCAAAAGCATACAGAGATAACTGGCTCATAGTCCTCAATGAAAAATGTCTCCGCTCAGTAAGGCTCAACTGTGTAACCGATTCACCATGCTGCTTCCCTGGCCTTACATCCTTTGGCTGTCTTGGGAGAAGGCACTAAGAAAATAAGAAGCAGCTGTCATCCACATTCCTTCTTCCTTTACTAATAAGGCATCTTTTAGGGGATTCTCCATATTCCTATGCAGGGCATCTCAGGCATTAAGGAAATGTTTAGGTTGTTGCTGCTGGTTGCCTTCCAGCAGATACTGCCTTCAGCTGCCATAAAAAAAAAAAAGTCTTAAAAAGCATTTTCTAATAAGAAAATAAGTTGTCCTACCCATCTGTTCTTTTAAAATAAACCTAAGGAGTTAGATCTGCTCATATTTTAGCCTGACTTCCTAGGAAACAAATAAAGCTATCTGCTGTCTTTTAAAAGCATATGTCAATGGGCATGATTTCTGCAAATACAACAGAGTAACAGGACAGCAGACTGGAGATCATCAGCTGCTTTAACAATGTCTCTTAGTATTGCATTTACCAAGGAAAATAACTTTTCTTGCCATTTCATACATAAGTAAAAGCACACATGCTGGCATAGCTCTGTGATTCAACATTTGACCATAGGAAATACATTCTGCAAAATGTTGTGCTCCAGCAGTCAGTTATTCATGATCTTTAGGTGATGTAAAGGATAATCCAGAGATAATCTGCTGGATAGATCTCAGGGAAGAATTCAAAACAAAAAATAAACAAAATTTATTCTTCTAAAAATGAGGCTACAGTCATGTAAAAAAAAAAAAAAATCACAGTACTAAAAATTCACTATTAACTTTAATCTTGGTCTTACCTTTCCCCCAAACCAAAATGTTTCCACTTGAGTCTCCTGTAATAGTATCACCATTTTCAGAAAAGGTCACACACAGGACAAACTTTGGCTTCTCTTGTTTCTGCACGGTTACGAAAAATATACACTCACAGCAATACACAACCCATTTATTTTGACTGTATGCATTTGCGTAACTTAGTTTAGTCTTACACAGCTCTATTATTACTTAAATATCTATATGGGACATAAACACATTCCTACAGTCTAAACAGTTAATCTGTGCAAGGGCAAAAAAAGATGTATCAGCTGGGGCTAGTGGCCCAACCCCGCACCCTTTCATTATGGGTCGCACACAGAATGTGTGGGAAGGTTTGTTAGCTTTCAACACAAGACCAGGAATGCTCTGAGATCAATCAAATCTCCCAATTCCTCCATAATCCCAAAGGGTTCAAGTATTTAGAAATGGCCAAAGATCCAACCAGCTTTATTACTGTAATTTTTAGCTCCAAACTTTCTAGGAGAAAAGTATTACTAGAGAGTTTGTCTGTAGCGTAAGAATTAATACATCATCTCTTGAAAGAAACCTAATGCAATAGAAGTGGTGCTTTGAGATCCCGCATTTAAGAGTCAGATGGCAAAAAAAAACCAGTGGAATGTGTAAGGGGACAAGAAAATTCACGAGCTGGGAGCATCTAAGGAGATTATTTACAATGCCTGTTGACTACCAGTGTGACTACGTTTCTCCCTTAAACGAAGAACTGTTCCAAATGAGAGCCACCACACCTTATCTGCAACAACCATCAAGAATAACAACCATAAGAGAGGCGGAAATCAGCCCAAGTAGCTGAAGAGTTAAAAAATAAGTTAAAATAAGGTTTAAATGTATAATCTTAGCATATCTTCCTGATGTCACACAAAGTATATTAACTGATATTGCAAAACAGATGTTTTGACTACACTTGTGAGCCACGGCTCCACAAGCAGCTAATTAAACCCTACTGGAGTTATCTCCGCAAGCATCCCACATTTGTGCATGCAACTTCTGTAGAGCTTAGTCTGTATTGAAGAACAAAACCCCATCAAGACCTTGAAATGAAAATTCTAGTTACCAAAGAGTGGCCTGCTCAATCAGGGTTTGAATTATACGTGTGTGCAAAAAGGAAGAACGTCCATAGTCACATACGGGTTTTGCAAGTCTTTTCGCTGACAGAACAAGAAAAAGCCCCAGTATATACGTCACTTTCTCTGATCTTTTTAACCTGAGCTAACAGAGAATTTTAAGGTAATTTTATTTGAGGTGGGGAGGGGTGCACAGCATAAAGGATAGGGGAAAAGGAATGCAGAGAACAAAATGGTAATTGCATTTCAAAACTTCACTGTGGAAATTCTACCCATGGAGAATTTCTCTGTGCCAGATCACGAGCATTACCCAAACTTCTGCCATATTTTGAGTTTCATAATGATCAAACACAAACCTTATTAACCCTTAATTGTGTATGACTGTACCATCACTACAAACATAAAAATAAGGAAATACTTTATTTTACCTCAAATAATCCTTGCTTTTTAATAAGGGAATTCCCCTCTAGCGTCCAAAAATAAAGGTGTGATTTTCCACAGGTCACTATTATATTTGTATCAGTAGGGTGGAAGTCTGCGGCGAACACAGCCTCATTAGAGCACTTGGGAGGAAAAGAGAAAAAACCTTGAATCAAAATACCAAGTTCCACAAGTACAAAACCATTAAATAGGTGTTTAGTTGGACAAACTGATACTCCTTATGACCAAAAATTTCTGCGCTAGTCAATTATTCACATAGTTCAAAATCGTTTGGTAGAATACTTTGGAGTTGAAAGATGTTATGTTTGGTAGAATACTTTGGAGTTGAAAGATGTTATGTTTTTGTAAGTTAGCATCAGAAGTTCTTGTGGAAAACCATGTCAGATAATGAGAAGTTCTACACAAAACATTCATTTACAACATTTTCTTTCTGCGCATGCTCCTACCACTCCTGCCTAGACTTTCCTAATCTAATCTACAATGATGACAGCAGAATTCTAAAACCCACCCAAAATACTGCGATAATCTCAACAGAGAAACTATTCCCTTTCTGCATGAACTTTGCCTTTTACAGTGAAAGTGATATGAAGGCACAAAAAGTTAAAATACAGTATGAATTTTATGACAAGAAATCCAGATCTACATACAAGCAAGTAGTACAAAATATCTTAATGCAACACCTTGACATCTGCCAGCTTCTCTTCTTTCTGCCAGTCCCACACAGAGAGCACATGGTCGTTGGAGTCATCCACGGAGCACAGGCTGCTTCCTCCATTCTGAGGAAATAAGAGAAATTCTAAGGTGTTACTTGACCAACATGGGAAACATACACATACACATTCAAAACAACAAAACTCTTCAGTGTAGGTGAAAATAACGCATTTGCACTTCAAACGTTACACTTTCAGTTCCTCAGTACACGTCCAGGAAACACAATAATTTATACAGTCATTGAAAAACAAGGATCTAGAAGAGGAAGCCCTCATAAGATCATCAGATCCATTTCCAAACAGTAGCTGTCTAGAAGGTAGTTTCCAGATTATTTTTCGCCAATTTCTTTGGTGTTTGTTCCTATGTTTCTCCAGTGGCATAAAATATCATGTAACCTCTAACTGCCTTCCAGCTTGTTCAAGTATCATCTTTATATCTCATTGCTCCTGGTATCAGCTACGATAAAAGTGACTGCTGATGCAAGCCTGAGGTTACATGAGCACTCCTTTGGCAGCAACATTGACACCCAGAGCTGCTTGGGGGCTGCCTCTTGAGCTGAAGCACCACGAAGGTGTGGTCTATCGTAGAAAGACCCTGCTTGGGGAACATTTGTAGGGGAAAGGAAAGTCAAGCAAATTCTGCTTCATTTTGTTTATATATGAGGTTAGTTAGTCGTTTTCCTGATTAATCAGGCCCTTAATACGCATCTTGGATGCAGCTACACTCTAAATGTGGCAGGGCAACTCAAGAGTTGGGAAGAGGCAGGACTGAATAGCCTGAAGAGAGGGCTGTCTAAAAATGAGACAACCAATCCTGCTACAACATGAGAAGCAACACTGAAAGCAGGCCAAGCTCTGACTGGGAAATTGCAGCATGTAGCAAATATACGGAACACTTCCTTTCTCCTGGCATCTGCCAACAGCAATCCTCTGTTATGAAGCACCTATTTCTTTCTCTAGGGAGATACAGAATATTTACTTGCTATGCCTTTTGTTTATCCTTCAAAGGTGATACTGAATTGTGTTGCTTTTCACCTTTTTCACAACCAGCTTTATCAATTCACTCCTAGCTTTCTTATTTATCATAAAATATTGTCCTTAATAGATTTTAAGTGGTTGTGGAAGCTTCATGAAGCACGTTTTGTGTAGAGAATATGCTCTTTACTCCTCTTTTTAAAAATGCTGGCAAGACATTCTGACACTACCACATACACCGCTCACAGTTTTGTTCTACACGGAGGTTTCCAGACCTGCACGTGTCAGCTCACCAAACTCCTGTTTTTATATAGGACTTGAATGCTGCCTATGTCATCTTTTTTTACCTCCCTAATAGATTAGAGTTCAAAGGACTGTGCCAGGAGGCTAACAACAGGATTCCAGTACTTTACCGTTCTCAATCTGCACACCATTGCTGCTTTCAAGCAAAAGATTTTGCTTGTTCTATGGCAGCTCCAGTTTTTAAATTCCAAATCAGCAGTACAGGCTATTGTACTCACCATTTATTATTGGGCACAGTGTGAGGGGTTTAAAAGACACAGACAGTGTAACTTTTTTATGTAGGGAGAAACAAAACAGGATCATGAGATTAAGGATCCTGATATTTCAAGAACAGCATTACTTCTGCAACTGCTTGTCCTTGAAGAGACTAACTGCATTTTACAGTAGGCATAATGTAGATCTCAGACTTGCTTTAAAAGTAACATAAACTACTGGAAACAACAGGTTTGCAAACTTTCCTCCTCTAAAGAGGAAGCTGGGAGAAAAGACAGCTTACAAGTTTGTTTTGGTTAAGAAAGCTACATTTGAAAGACTTCAAAGACCTGTTCAGCAAACATTCTTAATGCGATTATTGATTTACTTACAGATTTAGAAAAAGCAATGCAAGTGACAGCTCGGTCAAAAAACCCCATTCCGATGACATGCAGTGTGTTCAGAGTTACGGAATCCCAGACACGCACATGTGGTGGCAATTGCTATAAAACAGACACAAGACCTCAAACAATGGTGGAGAAAAAAGAAACCCAAACACATACATCCAGATTTTTTTTTTAATGTGAATGCATCCGAACCCTGCTTTAATACAATGTAAGTGCTAAGATTACCAGGTGTTCTCTAGAGTCACCCAAGTAAACCCAAATACGATAGATGACTGGCTGTGTGCTGTGCAAAAGAAAGATTAATAATTTTAAAATTGTAATTAATGGCAGTGTCATCAAATCGGCCGCAGGAAAAAACTGAGCAGCTGTAATCGAAGCTACTGTGGTTTTTCGCATCTAAAATTCAAGGTGCACTTCACGGTCCAGACGGAACAATCTCCCCGCAAAACCAAGAGGTTCCACGGCTCCGCCAGGGGGCGCCCCCGGAAGGCGTTTGATGCCGGCTCGTTCCTCTCCAGAGAGACCCGGAGGGTCGCAACGAGGGACCGGCACCGCATTCAGGTTTTTTCTGCCCCTCCGAACAAAAGGAACAAATTTTATCGCAATAGCAGCGACGACAAAGCAACAGCCACCCGCCTCTCTTGCTCGGGAGTACTGAAAGTGCCCTTTCACATAAATAAATGAACCAACCAAGGCCACATCGTTATCTCTCTTACATACGTGGCCTTGGGATGATCCTGCCCATACACCACTTTCATCCACCTAGACACACACCCCAGACCTTTAGATTTTATTTCACAAATACAGTGGTAAGGAATTGTATTTACGAAGTTAAAAAAATAAATACCAGTGATTTCTCCAAGACATAATAAAAATTAATAGTTTCTGTTAGTCCATCAAGTTATCTTTACATTAACATAATGCCTGACTCAGACTTGGGGTTTTTCGTCTCTTACTTGAAGTAGTCAGCATGTTAATAATCCGTTTTTATCAAAAAGTTCTTTTTTTTGCAGTATTTTTGCTGTGACATTAGCTGCATACTCTGCTGAGTTACTTGCTCCTAACACTTTCCCTGCCTCCTTTTGTGACCATTCTTTCTCGCTTGTCTTAGGTCTTTGCAGCAATGTTCATCTTACTCTGTCCAAATAAATTTGCAGTTTACAGCTCAGATTTATTGAAAATACATGTAATAAGAGAGATAAAATTATTCTGCCTTAGATGATGGCAAGAGTAAGAATCGATCTTTTTCAGCCAACAACCCAAAGACATTCTTATTTGTACTTTGTCTTTGGTAGCTGTGCCCATAAATTAAGTTGAATTCTGTACAATTTAGTCTCTGCTGCTTTTCCTCCTTTACCCCACATCCACCTGCCCTCTTATGTCTTCTTTGTAGTCTCATCCTTCCTCACTTCTTCTGCAGACCAGCTCCACATTTACCTCCTGTCTCTAAGTAATGGAACCAGAAACCAGTGACTGATCTTGACAATGGAACTGGGTAACTTTGACAGAGTGCAGCAGGCACTCTCAAGTTTTGCTCTTCTTCAGTTCTAAAATCTAACAACAGTAAACCATAGCACGAAAAGAATATAGCATTTATATTCTTGTGAGATACAAGCAATTAATTATCTATCGGCAAAAATGTCACTCACTTTTCCATCCTTGGATGTCCCTGCAACTTGACCTGTTGCTATAGTGATCCTATCAGGATGGACAGCCAGGCTAAAGAAAAGAGAGAGAGAGTCCAAATTTAAATTAAAATTTCATCAAACCCTTACTTAGACCTGTCATACCTAGCCTTATTTTAATCATAAAAGATACAAGGCATACCTGTAAACTTTTTAAAAATACATAAAACCACATCAGACAAAATAATGTCCTTGCTGCTTTATTGAAGAAAATCCCTTGTGCAGAATTCAGTAACTTAATGAAGGCCTAATAGGGCAAAGCAGGTATCAAACAAGCCTCAGTTTAACTTTTGGAGGTTCACTTCACCTATATTTAAAGGGATTGTAGTGTATAACAACTTTACAATTGGCACTAGTTATATAACATCAGCTATCGGTACAGTCAATGCTGTCAAGCAACAATCCTCTAGAGTAAGCAGATGTGCATCCATTTCCAGCACTGCTCTTCAGGCTGCACTGACTAGACATTCACTAACCTTTATAGGGGGGTACCAACTTCTCTCTAATTTTTCAGAAGGTGAAATTTGTATTAAAGCCTGGAGTACAGCCTCCTTTCTACCCCAAATCTTCTCTTGAGTCTTTTCACTGTGGATGCTTTGCATCCATACGGTTCTAGTTGCAACACGCCCTTCAAAAAGGGCTGTGGCAGTAATTCATTCAGTGAGGTATCCTCTTGATAGTACACCAGAAAGCTTTCCACTATCTCGAGTTAGAAAACTGCAATCCTACTTAAAAAGTGAAGAAGTAAGTAATTAAAGAAGAGGTCAAAGTCTAATCATCCTAAAGAAAGAGAAATGAAAATGAGTCTATCTATAGATTAAGTCAGATTGTGAATAAAGAAAAATAGAAATGTAAAATGTGTATTAGTTATGGAAATTTTCTCAAGCAAGTAAAACTAGGAATTAGCAACTGAAAAACAATCAGTAACTTGGAGAACATCAGTGCAACAATTGCATATAGACATACAAATGAGGTAGGACTGCATGCATGGTAGAACAGAGCTCAAGGTAGGCTTCAATGAGCACGTTCAGGCTCTGTTAGGGACATATTTTTTATATTCCCATGTCTGTGCCATCACATCCTGACAGCAGTTGCCTCATGTGCTGCCTAGGTAGAGTTGTAACAGATACTTGCCATCCTTACCATGACTACAGTCAGACCCCGTTTGATTGTGCAGAGGCACTGTCAGGCATAAGGAACCAACCTATACAAGACCTCAAAGTCAAACCAAATTTTCAGAACTTTACTAAAAGAACATTACCTCTCAAACACTGTTTGAGAAAGACAAAAATTAATAGTTATTAGGCTACTTACCACTTCACATCATCATTATGACCAGTGTAATGTCTCTGAAGTTGCTCTTCAACATTGAATAACACAACTACAGATGCGATGAAATATACAGTTTCGCCCGTTGGAAGAAGATAGAGATTGCTGCGGCAGTCCCGACCCCTATATCCATAGCTAGCATTGTTGGTCAAGATGCAGTAACATCATCTACCAGTGAAGAAGGTTAAAAATAAGGAAAACCAAAAAGGATTCTCTACCTCTGTACTTGCTGAAGTGGGCACCTCTCAACTCAGTAGCCTTCAGACCTCCCTGTCCTACAGCTAAGGCATTTCACAGTCTGAGTAACTGAAAACCTGTGCACCCTACAGAAAATACATGGTAAAGGAAACAGGATTTTGTGACACACTATTCCTTTAGCATCATCTGGAATTTGCTAAATGCTAGACTAATGCAACATTAATTCTACCCTAAGTCTATTTATTATTTGCACTGGTCGACTAATTAAAACTAAAATTTAGGCTTCATGGAAATTCTAGGAAGTCATTCAGCACACCTCCCTGCATTCCACTAGGACTGATTGCATTACCCTTTCTGCAGGTTGATTGATTTCATTATTCTGGGCATTACCAGCCAGATGGATATGAAACCATAACAGGGTTACATCATTCATTCCAATTCATTTTTGTAGTACTGATAAAGCAGTGGCCCAGATTCTGATGATAGCCATATCAACACTAATCTAAAATTAATCCAGTGAGAAAACTGGAATTAATCCAGAAATAATATCATTTAGACTGGATGTTAATTCAGTCAATTTATGCAGTTTTATTCTTCTGAAGTGTCACTAGGGACTACAACTATTTTGGCTTTCTTATTTTCTTGGAAGAGAGGGAAACAGCATCGGCAAAATCTTGGCAAAACAGAGGTGCATTCTAACTCAGACAATAGAGAGAAACTAGCTGTGACAGACATACTGAGAGGTACTGAAACCCCCATTCTGTGAGATGAAAGAGATACTTGTGCACTACTCATGATGGCTAATGACAACCCAATCAAACCAAAATACTCATGTTAACATTACCCAACAAGAAAGGGTGATAGTTCTTATTTAATTTCCTAGTTTAGAAGAAACAAGCTTCTCACAAAAGAAGTAGCGCTGCATACCCAACTATCAAAATGTGAATTCAAAACCCACAGCTTTTGGACTCTCAATTTGAAATATTTCAGCCAATGTTCTTTCAAGTTTGAGATGTTAAAATTTGAAGACATGAAAACAACAAATATCTTCAAATTACAAAGCATTTACTACCAACTTTGACTCTGTGCAAGTTAAACTACTCTTAATCGCTGGACAATGCTTTAGTTGTTTAATTATTTTCTTCTCTATAAGGCTAGATACCACTGCCAAATAAATGCAACATAAAATTTCCCTAGTACAACACCACATAATTGAGTGTATAATGAATTAGCACTTGAAGTTAGTGTAAACTTTCAAAAAGCGAAGTGAAAACATTAGACAGACATTCGTAAGGAGCAAATCTCCGTGCATTAAAATAGCTATTAAATGGGAAAGATTACACTCTTTAGTGAAAATCGCTTCTCCTTACGATTCTTCCTGTGGGGAACAATGCTGCATTCAAACCTTTGCACCGCTGCTGTTGTCAAACACGCAGTTTCTATCAGCCTCTGTGAACTCCCAAGGCTGATCCCTCCTTCTCCTCGCTGTTTCCCACACTCTGATTTGGTGGCTTCAACTTGGATTTGGTGAGTTGGCACTTCAGGGAATGTTATCTTGACCTTTTAATTTGGCCTACAGCTTTTGTTTCAAATCTCCTGCTTGCCAAGTGAGCTGGTCTTAAATGGATCTGTGCAGACCCCTGCTCCCTCCCTGAGGCCCCCAGCACAGATTTCTCACTCTGCTTTTACCACCTCTGCTTCAGCTCTCTGTCACACCTCATCACTCAGGATTTCTGTTTCTTCATGTCTGAACACATCTGATGTGGTCAGAACCTTTTTTGGTACCTGCTAACGTGACCGTAAAATCCCTTCAAAGTTCAAGCCTGCCCTGAAATCTACACATACTACACTTCCTTCCTCCTTTTTCTCATCTCTCTGCTTTGCCCTTTCAATTTGTCCATCTCGCCTCCCTTATCTTGTTTTTCTACTGCCATTCTTACATTATAAAGCATTTCTGTCTGTAATCCCATAGCCAGGCTGATTCTTTCACTACAAGGGTGTTTTTTCCTTCTCCAGTTTTGATACCCTCCAATCGAACAGCTCAGCTTTTCCAACTTAACAGGAATGAATGCCTGCAGTACTGGTTGGGTTTCTGCAGTCTTTGCCTCCTGCCTTAAATCATCTTACATTTCTGCCCCCAGCTTTTCTTCTCATCATCATAGTCTCTAAAAAAGGCATTATGTTCTCATTCTTAAAAAAAAAAAAAAGCTTTTCATATACCTATTCATTGGTGTAACTCTGAAGCATGGATATTATGATCTGGTTTAGATGTAAAGAACTTGAAAAACCTACAAAAGTTAGCATAGTACTGAAGAGAAGCATTCTCTTCAGTAAACATTTAGGGGCTAGATAATTTCGTTAATTCCTACATTTTCTATTCACAGAAAACATCTCTATATAAGATTCTGTTGTGCATACAGCAACACATCTGTAAGGACATATGAATATTCAAACTAAAAACAATGCTCCAGTCATTTAAGTAAGCTTAAGTAGGAAATTAGTGACACAGAAATCCTGACCTACTCTAATTACAATAGTCTAAGATATGAACTTCGGCTTTCACCTACACACTGCTAATGACGATATGCTTTGTGATTGGGCTTTTTGTTGGTTCAGCAAGCATCCTAACACCTTCTCCTATATTATCCTCAGGTTCTCTAAGAAAGGGGTACCTCACAAGGATAAAAATCACATCACTCTGTTCTGTTGTGATGCATGGAGACAGCCTGTACAAAAATCAGACAGTAAAATGCTTCAAGCAGTACTTATCACTCTGATCTCAGCTGGTTCATTAATTTTGTTAACTTGGGTTTTTTTGTTTCACTCATCTGCAATAGTTCTGCATGTATTAGCTGCAGTTCCAGAAGAGTGGAACAGAACCCACAGACTCAGCTGCAGCAAGAATAATAAGAACAGTTACTAAATCTGTCATTAATCGCTTGTGAATACAATGGGACTTTTGGAAACTCTGTGTGCATTCTGAAACCACATGCAGTTCTATTTATACAACTTTGAAAAAGATTATATGAAGCCTGTCTTCTTTCTTTATGAAGACAAAGCAACTTCCTCCTTGCACTGTTTGTGACCAAAAGAGTTTTTTTTCTTTAAAATAGAAAATCTTATGAAGACTTCATCTCTCTAGAGATAGTGGCTATTACAGAGGGACTCAGATCTTCTTGTGTTTCCAGTTTATCTTGAATAATCTATATACCAAGAATACATAAATTGTTTTTTTCAGTAAAGAATATTCTCATTGTTTTTAAAAGGGAAATGTGAAGACCTCTGTATGTGATGAAACACTGAGTTCCTTCAAGTTAATATTCTGTGTTATTGTTCACTCATAGAAGTCAGTGAAAAGCTCCAGTTGTTGTGTGTATTTGCGGTGCTGGAACATAGTTTAAAATTAAAATTAAAACATTATTGTATTTACAATTTCTTATTGATTTTATTGCTAAGCATCTATCAGATGCAAAGTCTAAATGAGTTCAGGGATTGTTCCAGTCTAGAAAGTCCTGAAGTTGACCGCAAAGGACAATGGTGCACACTTTATAAAACACAGGCAATCAGCAAGCCCCCTCAAGCTTGTTTTATGTACTCTACAATTAATAAGGGCAGCTCTCTACATTTTTACAAGATGTCTAGTTTAATCTTTAGCTAAGTAGCATGCTTCAGACTTAATCTTCTGGCAACATGTAAGCAAAATCTTTCTTAAACTGACACCCTGTACTTCAGAAGGTGAAGAGCAGTAGCCTTCAAAATTAACACCTATTTTCAATAGAAAGTTGCTTCACTAATGAACCCTATCATTTTAATTTTGCCTTACTTCAGCTTGAGAACATAGTTAAAACAAATAATTAAGAAATTATTGATTTCCAGTGGTCCTCTAGCACAGAAAGGATACACCCATTCCAGTTTAAGCCTCTTGGCTGGTAGCTCTACTTTTGCTTCCAAATTGTAAGATTCCACTTGTTCTTTGGGCATGTACATGGTAACAGGACGTCCACGAAGAAACATTTTTACGTATCCTTCCTCTACAAAAGGTCAGAAATGTTTAATGTTACACAAACCATCAGTGGAGAACTCCAGTGCTCCCCCAACCCTGCCCACGTAACGGTTTGGTGTGTTACAATTACAGGACCACATGCAGTCTCAGACTTACAAATTAAACAGGGTTTGGTTTTTTTCCTAAATAATAATCACTAAGCAGAAATGTTTTTAAAGCATACAAAGTCTCTTTTTCCTCTAAATATTTGGAGCAGCAGAATTAGAACTAAACAATGTCATAAAGAACTACAAAACTGGAAAGACTGAAGATGAAACTTTTTTTGGTGAAAAGTGATGTTACAGTATTACATTTTCCAAAATATTAAAAGAGAGGGGAAAACATCAAAGATTACAATTAACGCAGAAACGCCACTTAAAATTAATTTTATTTTTTAATCAAATTTACAGTTGAGCATCAGCATCTAAAGTATTTTCCAACACTCAGTCACATTCTTTGCATCTCAGTGTAAAGGAATGCTTTACACTTGATACAGTGTTAGAGATACATTCGAAATAAGGAACACAAACAGTTAGTAAAAGGAATCGTGCTGATGTACATGCAGGAAAGATTCATGCGTTAAGAACTACTAAACATTGAAAAAGGATTGACAACATTGACAGCACATTGAAAGAAAGGAAAATGACATACAGGAGAGAGGCTACAAAATCTGAATTGGCTGACAGGTAAACATTTCTAGAAGAAAATACTAGAAGTAGTGTTTTGAACTGGTAAGAAATATTGTGGAGGGTTAGAGAAGCAGAGATTAATAACAGATCTGGAAGTACTGACTTGGGGACTTCATGGGGCTTATAAAACTAGGAGATCTGGGAAATGCCATGAAGGTCTGACTAGGACTTTTGGGAACTGGCAAGGCCAAAGTGGGTCTCCTGTGAACTTCTGATGAAGTGTGTCCAGATTCAGAACGTGCTGGCTCTTGCTGATTCATCGGCAGATCAAGGGGTTGAGCCTTGTTCTCATGCGAATCAAGCAGTTTTGGAGTCAGTGACATCTGTAGAGTTACTAGATAGAATAACCGTGGGCACAGAGGAAATGGAAGGGCAGAAGTAACAAAATCATGTAAATGAAAAAAAAAAAATATACAATTTAGGACTGTTAAAATTAATGCTATGAATTGCTAAGTATCATTACAACTATACAATTATTTTTTGAATTTGCAAAGTAAGGCTTTGTTTTAATTGGAAATATGCATAAGCTACAAATCCTGACTAAACTAATAAAAATTATTTGTTGAGTAAATAAACATCTCAGCTATGCTGTTCTACCTAAATACATGTGCATTTTGATTTTAGACTAATTCTGTTGGGAAAGAGATCTATCTGATCTGTCACAGTAAAGTTACGACTAGGGCTCCCTAGTTTCAGTTTCAGAATCCAGACATATAATGAAAACAACAGAAAGAGAAATGTTAAAAAGGAGCATTGATAATGGAGAAACAATGGTTACAGACAGAGCTCAAGATGCCTGCTAAAATGCTAGAAAACTGGAATTCTTTTTAAAAACACACTCCAACACATCTATATCGAAACATGAACTACAGAGTGTAGAGCCGTAAAGAGCAAAGCATCACAGCATTCTTTATGTGCATGCAGCATCTATTGAATGTGCTTGAAACACATACACATGCACATGCAACTGATACTGGTACAATGGAAGTCAATACATTCAGAGCAGCGACAACCCCTGTCTGAGCTTATCAATGGCTGAGAATGAATAAAATTTAATTCACTGAACTGCTTTCATCACCTGAAACTTCTGTTACTCATAAAACTTGCATTCAGACATCTACAGTGGAAGTATTTTACCTAATTAGTCAAAACTTCTTTTCAGAGTAAATAGGGAGAAACAGGTTTTTCTAGACTAGTCAATCACATGACAAGGCAGATGCGCCAGATCAAACGTAAACTGCACCAAGTACGTTGTACTAGATACATAAGCATGCCTTCAGAATGCCTGTCTCTGTCTATTAACTCTAAAGAGGAACTGAGGATGACTAGGTCAGTTACAGATGTGCACACGGTGCATTTCTTTCCAACTTTTCCAATATTATTAATGCCATCGCTACCGATTTGTGTTAGCAATTGAAAGACATTATCTACATAACCACTTGCACCACTTTCCCTATCATTTTCATTTTTAAGAGAGCAGAGGTCTACACGTGAAGGTATAGATGTAAAGACAGACAGTGATCAAACTAAAAAGACAGAGCAGTAGTGAAACTTAAGACAAATGTATCTTTTGACATCTGTAATTTTGAAAATTTCAAATTGGTATTGCAAACAGCCACAAAAATGAACAGCTACTGAACTGAAATACATGAATACTAAAGTAGGATCTGCAAAGGAGACCACTACTGATTGCAGGCATAAAACTGCGCAAAGAATACAGAGACTCTCGTAAGACTTTGCCTTTAGAACCAACATCCCGTGCTTTGTGAGATTGTAGATTTGTTACAAATCTAGAAGATGCTGATTAGTGGAAAAAGTGTTAGGATTTAGCTACGTCTAAAAAGCAAGACAAATCTGTGACTATATCACAGACATAAACACGCATCAAAGTGTGCATACTTACATGAGAATTTAACTAGAGGTTTAGAAAACAATATACATTTACCAAATACAACTCTGCTTTGCAACGAGCAAGAAGCACTAAGAAATTAGTTGGAGGCCTAGGTGTCTTTAACATTCAGAAAAATCTACATTCTATTCAGTAAGAAAAAGCAAGGGGAAAACCAAGGCTTCTATAATCATGTTAAGCTAACAGCAAAACAGCCAACAAAGGGGCAAATTCTACGGGGTTTTCAGCAAAGTGCAGAACACCATTTCAAACACAGTGAACAACCATGTGTTGCCATATAGCTCTCTCAACATATTTTTTCTATTTCAATTTTCTTCTCCAAAAGTCCACGTGGCTCTAAATTATAACCCATTATTCTTGTTAAAGTACACCTGAGGGTTATAATTCAGTAGACTGCATAATGGATGGTATCATGTTTTTGTTTCATTCAAAAGAACTATGGAGATTTCAACATTGCAGAATGTGTGCAGGGTAGAAAACAGCCGTTTATGCATTAGGGTTTATCCCACCGGTACCATTTTGCTTCGAGAGCTATGAGGTTTTGGAAGTGAAGCCTACCTTTGCAGTGTGTCACACGGCGCTTCCCTTGTGATTACAGAGACAGAGACAGAAGGGCTAGATAAAGGCGTGTTTGAATACAATAAACTCACTAAATACCTGCTCTACAGGCTGGCCACTTGTCTTCTGCTGGAGGCTGACCTGGGGGGGGGCTGACTTGAGAAAACACTGAGCAACACTCTGTGCCATACATTGAGTAATTACAGTCAAAATCCTTTTCCTCCAACTAGGGGCTGTTTAGTTCTTGTATTAAAATACTGGCTTAAAGTTATGCAACTACATGCTTAAAGTAAATAAATACCAATTATAGCTTCTTAGAAAAGATCATTCATTTCAGGGGGCGTTTTCTCTAGGTGCAAAGGGTAAAACTAGTATTACATCTGTTTAATTGCTGTGTCTTATCTATGGGAAGAGCGTTGGAAGAAAAATTATTCTAGATACCTTTGCTTCCGTGAAGCAAAGGAAGGTAAACTGTTCCACAAGATAGGTAAATTCTACATGAATCGAGTTTAGTTTTCTTAACCAACAGTTTTGGAGGAAGTGCCATGAATCATGATTGTATTGTCACAAGAAAATTTAGTACTGACTTAGTTTTTTATATTATGGAGTTCAAAACCTAAGACTAAGCTTGAAGGATGGCTTAAGAGCTTTGTTGGATGCTGAACAATCAGTGCAGTAAACAAAACATTTTCAACTTTTTTAGCTGAATGTATGATTACTGACAGAGCTTTACTCAAAAATAACATGATACATCTGATACATCAACAAGCTTTTTTTTGTTTTCGTTCCTTATTTTGTAACAAGAAAGCTCTTATTTTAGCTGTCATTTTTTCAGAATAAACTAACTGGTTTGTTTACAACTTGGCTTCATAACTTTACCAAGATTGTCCAAAGTTTGTAACTATCTAATGACAAGAACAAACTCTGCTTTCAATTATACCTACTCTTTCACTTTCAGAAACTTTTTGCAGGACTAATACACAAGTAGGAAAAATTCCAAGTGATTTTCAAATTAAATATAGATTTCCCAGAATCACTAGGGATTGGAAGGGACCTCGAAAGATCATCTAGTCCAATCCCCCTGCCACAGCAGGATCACCTAGACCTGTGGGAATCAAATGCCTTTTTTAATTGTAATGTTACTTTTAAATTGTAATTTAGTACGAGGCATTGGGATGGGCATGACATTCTTTCACCAGTTGTGGGCTTCCATTTATGACTAAATTAACATGACAGCATCATAGCTGGAACTTGGCATGTGCTCTCAGTAACAAAACCTTCATAGTGCTTTGAAAGAGAAGACATATCTGGGGTAAGAAGACAGGCCTTTTTTCTTTGTCTTCTTATAAACAATCCTAACTGTAAAATAAACTTAATCAGACAATAAAAACTAGAGCAAACTGATCAACAGCAGCCTGTAAAGTAGCATGTTTAGATTCCCAATACCAGTTTCTAGGCATTCACATATAAAAAAGTATAATAACATTTTTAAAAATATATTGCTATCAGAGTTATCTGCTTAAAAATTTTAAAAGTTCCTACCTGCACTGAACATTGGTTCCTTGGGTTTGCTGTGAAAATGATGAACATATTTCTATGTTAAAAATCACACATATACAACTTGCACATTTAAAAGATATCAGTATCATAAAAAAGTTAAAATATTACATAAATATTGTGTGTGTTCATTTAAATAAAAATACTTTTTCAGTGCCACTGTTTACAAGGTAAACCGCCAGACAGACATAGTTAAAACCAATGTATGTTGTGGCTTTTTGATGGCAGATGTTAAAACTTGTACATTCAATTCTTCTTATATTTGCAAAACTGTTTTCCTCTACTAATTATCAAATCCTCCTCCTCTTCGCCAAAGTTAATCCAGTTATAGGAGAACATGGAAACTGCAGGAAAACTGAAATTGGGTTGTCTTTTTGTCTTGAGAATACATTTGGCAAAACTTCAGGGGGTTGATGCATGAAGTGTTTGGAGAAGGAAGAGCCAGAAAAGCTGAGGAGCTCTCTGGATTGTACTCCCCTAGCAAGAAGGAAACAACGTATTTCAAGAGGTGCCAGTGATTTGTTTCTTTGTCCTTTACCCCTGCATAATCAGGCTTGAGGGTCTTGTTTCTGACAAAGCAGGACACAAATGTACATTTCACAGGTTTTTTTTCCTCCCAGTCCCACTTTCTTTCTATTTTGAAGTATCAGATTACTGTTGTACGCTTCTTAGCATGATCCCCAAAGGGTTGAAAGCCCTGTCACTCTGGTGGAAACATGCTGAAGCATGAAGTATCCCTAGAGCTGTGATGCCATTCCCACATCTGTCCCTAGAGTGGAGTGGACAGGTAAAAAGAAACCAAAAGAAGAAACAGAACTGGATTGCATTTTTGCACACCACTTTTCTAAGCATAGATGATTCTCTCTCTCTCTCTCTTTCTCTCTTTCCCCAATAGAAGTTGTAGCAAATAGTTTTATGGTTATTTTTCCCTTAAAGCTTCATTTGACAGTTATTTATACATACATATGTTAATATATATAGTTACTGATAAAAACAGAGCAAAACAAAAGAATTCTCGTGAACCTACCCATCCATTTAGCAACTTTTGATTCTATCAGCCTTCATGTTAAACACAGCACTCGTACTTCAAGCTGGCATACACAGCCAATCTCGTTGATATAAATAGCACGATGTGCTGTCATTGTTAACACCAAGATTAATATTTTCTGTTATGAATGAAGATATTTTTAGAAAGTAAAAAATTTATGGGATGAGAACACCACTCAGAAGTACTGCCATATTAGACACAGAAGAGTCTGTAGCCCTGAACCGACCATGCTGACTTACTCAAGATAATCAAAATAATGTGCAAGGCTGATTCATTACAGTAATAAAGAAAATCATGTTTACTTTCTAATGATACAAACCTAACCACACACAGAGCTCAGACCTCTGACTGCACTTTTTCTTTTCATGGACTTGAGACACTTTCTACTTATCTAACCCTTAGGATAGCTTACCCTTGACAAATAGGGTATTGGAACGGGACCATAGCAGCACAGTCATCTTCTGATTAAAGCTTCTTAAAACAGCTTTCTAGAACATTATGGTTTTGAGTAACATCCTACAATTCTATGTATTTTGATAAACAATTATTTCACAACTGCCTTTTTTAGATCCCTGGCATGCATTCTGCTTCAAGCTTCATCTACAGATCAGACACAGAATTTCAGAATGCCTCAAGTTGGAAGGGACCCCTAAAGGTCAATGATACAAATAATTAGGTTGTGTGTAAATGGTTAAGTAATGCCCTCCCCCTCTATCACACACACAGTTAGCTTTAGGAGGACAGCTTTAGCCCTCTGTGTAAATAATCGTGTTCATTCTAGCCCCATGGCTCTTGCTTTATCTTTTGCATGGTGGCCCAGCTTCAGGAAGAAGCACAAGGCAAGTCTTTAGTCAGCCTCTTCCACAGGATAAGGCCGCTCTTCAAGGAGATGAGAGCTGCAGTGCTGCAGCTGCACACTCAGGCTGCATGTGGCAGAAATCAGAGAGAGCTCTCCAACCATACAGTGATCTTCCGGCTGCAGCAACGCTAGCTCCAGCTAAGGCAATCTAGCACGTCCTCACAATTTAAGCATTGCGTCACTTGATTGCTGGACCTCCTGTCTGAGTCCAAAGCAAGAGAATTTGGATCAAAGCTGTTGATAAAACTGCAGAATGATGTAGCGGGTAGGTTTCTGTTAGAATAAGGAAAATTTTAAAAATAATTTCAAGTACAGCAATTGACTTTAGAGCAGCAAAAATCTTGCAGATTACCTTTATGTTATGTTTTTATGTTGGAATCAATTTTTCAAGTGTACAGTACCTCTATGTAGCTGCTAAAAAACATATCAGTTTTTAATTTAAATTAATCATAGAATCATTAGGGATTGGAAGGGACCTCGAAAGATCATCTAGTCCAATCCCCCTGACATAGCAGGATCACCTAGACCAAGTCACACAGCAACACATCCACGCGGGTTTTAAAGGTCTCCAGTGAAGGAGACTCCACAACCTCCCCGGGCAGCCTCTTCCAGTGCTCTGTCACCCTCACTGTCAAGAAGTTCCTTCTGATATTTATATGGAACCTCCTATGCTCCAGCTTACACCCACTGCCCCTCATCCTATCACTGCATGACACTGAGAAGAGCCTGGCTCCATCCTCCTGACATCCACCCTTCACATATTTATAGACATTAATGAGGTCACCCCCCAGTCTCCTCTTCTCCGATCTCAAGAGACCAAGCCTCTCAGCCTCTCCTCACAAGAGAGGTGCTCCACTTC
>VXBP01006553.1:4887-20192 GCA_013400115.1 Rhinopomastus cyanomelas | reverse complement strand
TCATGCTCATCCTGCTGTCCACCAGGACCCCCAGATCCCTCTCTCCTACACTACTCTCCAGCAGGTCAGCCCCCAGCTTATACTGGTACCTGGTATTGTTCTTGCCCAGATGAAAGACTCTACACTTACCTTTGTTATACTTCATTACATTTCTCTCTGCCCAGCTCTCCAGCCTGTCCAGGTCTTGCTGAATGGCATCACAGTCTGCTGGAGTGTCAGGAACACCACCCAGGTTTGTGTCATCAGCAAACTTGCTGACAGTGCACCCTAACCCCTCATCCAAGTAATCAATGAATAGATTGAACATGACTAGTTCCAGTTCCAGTCCCCTGTGGCACTCCATTGGACACAGGCCTCCAACTAGACTCTGTTTCATTGACCACTACTTTCTGGCTTCTATCCTGCAGACAGTTCATGACCCACCTTGCTACCCAATCATCTAGACCACATTGCCTCAGTTTGGCTGCAAGGGTGCTGTGTGAGACTGTGTCAGGTGTAAGTCCAGATAAACCCCATCCACCACTCTGCCATCATCTATCCACCTGCTTATGCCCTCATAAAAGGCTATCAAGTTGGTCAGGCACGACTTTCCCTTGATGAAGCCATGCTGACTGTCCCTAATGATCCTCCTGTCCTTGATGTGCCTGGAGACAGCCTCTAGGATAAATTGTTCCATCACCTTTCCTGGGATGAGGTGAGGCTGACCGGTCTATAGTTGCCTGGGTCCTCTTTCTTTCCCTTTTTGAAGTTTGGAGTGACATTTGCTGTCCTCCAGACTCTGGGCACCTCCCATGATCCACATGATTCAGAAAAGATGATGGAGAGTGGCCTAGCAATGACTTCCACCATCTCTCTTACTACGCATGAGTGCATCCCATCAGGGTCCACACATCCAGTTTGATCAATTATCCCTAACCCAGTCCCCATCAGCCAAGACAAGCTCCTCTCTTGCCTCCACTTCCTTTGGAGCCTCAGCAGTCTGGCGCCTGATATCAAGACAGCCCCCAGAAGTATAGACAGAGGCAAAGAAGGTGTGGAGTATCTCTGCCTTCTTTGCATCCTCTGTCTCCAGGGCACCCCCCTCATTCAGCAGGGGGCCTACATTGCCTCTAGTTTTAGTTTTACCTGTAATGTATTTAACTACATCTACACAGCTCTTAAATACCTCCAGGTATAGGGACTCCACCGCTAACCCAGATAGTCTGTTCCAACAACGTTTTTCCTAACGAACTTTGCCTGGTGCAACTGGAAGCAATGTCCTCTTGTCTTATCATGTGTTACATTGGAGAAGAGATCAACTCCCACCTCATTACAACTTTGTTTCAGGCTGTAGACAGCCTCCTTTCCTCCAGGTTAAACAGACACTCCTGAAAGGATTTGTCCTCCAGACCCTTCAAGAGCTTCAATTCCCATCCCTGGACATGCTCCAGCACCTCAATGTTCTTTTTGGAGTGAGGAGTCCAAAACTGAACAAAGTACTTGAAATGCAGCTAAGTCATTTCCCTTATCCTGCTGGCTGTGCTAGTTCTAGCCTACTTTCCTCACCATTGCTGTTGACCAAGACATCTTTTTAGGTTTGATGAAGCTGCAACATTCTTTCATGTTAGCTCTAGCAAACTCTGGCCTTCCAATTTTTCTCTCTTCTGTTCAGACTCATGTCAAAGCTGAATCAGGAATTAATATAAAGTAGAGACTATTTAGATACTTCCTTTTCCTGAAATGCACGCTCTGTACTGTAATAGGAGAAACTGTCCTTATTTACATAAAATAATCAAATGTAACCTGCACAGGAAGAAATATTGAAGGTCACAGAGGAAAATGCTGCAAAATATAACTTGGTAGAATGATTTGAATGCTTGGGAGCACATTCAGGTGACTGACCTTACATATGCCTAAATAAAGTAGTTCTGGGCAGCCACACACAGGAAAGAAATGTGTGTGGAGAATGTGTGGAAGCCTTGGTCAAAATCTTGCCCCAAGTTCACTCACACTAGCCTACACATACAAAAGTGAAGTAATTTAAAGTTCCATCAATCACAAAACTAAAAATTGATGGAGGACAAAAGAAGCAATTGTTTTTTTGAGGTTCAAATACATGATGAAAACAAAAGAATACACAGCCTGTTTAAAACATACTTAACATCGGGGCTTAAAATATGGTGTTTTGGGAGTAGAATTTTGAGGAAAATTACTAGATGCTTAAATAAGGATTTCCTCCCCTTTCCCATTAAGTAACCATAAACTTCTTTGTAGTCTATCCCCAGGCACCTAAAAGCTACAATTAGCTGAGGCTATTTCAGAAGGTAATGAAAATGGATCAGCTTTATTATACAAGTTTAAAGATGTTTTCTTGAATTAGGGGAATTCAGAATGGTCATTCAATAGCAAATATCACAACGTCTTCTCAGTGGAAACAAAAGAAGCAATTCTGAAGTTTTACAGGCATTGCTGTCTCCCCTGCATATGCTTGTTAGCTCCATGTCCTAATGAGCTGAACACCATCAGCAACTTGCACCATTCTTTGAGAATTCATAAGGCTATTGTCTCAGATGTGAGCCTTCTAGGCTGAAGATTTATTTTTCTTCTTTTGTTGTTATTAAGTGATCCATCAGTTGTCTGTTACAGACCTGTTCCTGCTGATAATCAGAGGTAATTGTACCCAGCAGGCTTTGGCAGGTGTGCTTCAGTTCTGGCTTGGGAAAGCAGAAAAGACACTCAGCCAGTGAAATAAACAGCATCTGTTTGGTGTGAACCTTTGAGTTAAACACCAATCTGTTTTAAACACTAAACACTTTCAATTCCTGATCTTAAAGTCAGATCTCAGAAATCATTGTTTCTGTGTTCCACTGTTTCATAATGTTTTTCCTTGTACTCGTTAGCAACATTCCTTTATCTATAATTATCACTGTTCCACCAGAGAGGAATAAAATCAAATAAAGCCATCTTAATAAAAGGCAAACATTCAGTAGCTTACAAACTTTTCCTATTTATCCATTTCTAACTTGCAAGTAAACTTTTAAGACTAAAAGTTATGCCAGTTCACTGATTCAATAAGACTTCACAACTAGTTCATAGACTGAACAAATCTCATGGGCTACAAACCTGAAGAAAACGAGAATGTGTTAGGTGGTTGATATTCAGATATCCCCCACTGCCAGATAAAAGAAAGTCCATGCCAACATGTAGGAAAGCAAACAAAGGCAGCAGGAAGTCTGCTTGGAAGAAGAAGCTCCTCACTAAATGCTCATACAAAAATTAGGCACAGATTCCTGTGGTGGCAGCAGACACAGGTCTCCGGGAAAGACCACTGGAGACCTATGACACCATACAAGGGATGGAGTTAGAAAAGCAAAAGTCTTTGTGGAGTTTGATATAGTGATGGACCTGAAAGGAAACAAGTCAGGTTTCTACAGATAGATCCATGCAAAATGAAGATTGTTTACACATTTTCTGTTTTCATAGAATCGTAGGTTTTGCAGAAACAACATCTAATGGTAAAAGGTGTGAAAAAGACCAAGATACTAGATGATTTAGTTTTCTGAGTCTTTACCAATATGACCAGCTTACAGGAACTTATGTCACTGAGACTAGTGAATCTCGAGAAAGGTTTCTGTAAACTGCAGGTCAGTCAGTCTCCTCTCCATCTCTGGGCAGGTGGTTCACAAACATGCTAAGGAAAAGGAAATGGCTCTAAATAGTCAACATGGATTTATATAAAGAATACAATTCCTGATGCACTTGGTATGAGGGAAGAGCAGTTTATCTTGGCTTTAGGATAAAGGGACTTGGAGGTCCTGGTGGATAGCAGGATGACAGTGAGGGTGACAGAGCACTAGAAATGGCTGCCCAGGGAGGTTGTGGAGTCTCCTTCACTGGAAGAGGTTTTAAACATCTCCATAGAAGGAGACTCCACAACCCCCTGGGCAGCCTGTTCCATTTCATCCTCACCATGAAGAAATTCCTTCTCATATTTATGTGGAACCTCCTCTGTTGCAGCTTACACCCATTGCCCTTTGTCCTGGACAATGAGAAGAGCCTGGCTCCATTCTCCTGACATCCATTCTTCATATATTATCAACATTAATGAGGTCACTCCTCAGTCTCCTTTTTTCCAAGCTAAAGAGACCCAGATCCCTCAGGTCTGAAAAAGAAAGGGACCATTCTGTTCAATTTCTGCTCTATATGAAAAGTAATTTGCATCTCAGCTTTTAAATTTCTGCTGATATTAATGTTGATGCTGAGAAAAACTTAAAGATTAATAGTAAGCAAGAAAACAAAGAAATGAAAAAAGTATTATTTTTATACAAATCATTAGAAAAGCATTAGTAGAAGCAACATGACGGTTACAAATGAAGGGTCACCAACTAAGAGGATGAAGACTGAATCTTCAGATTTTGAATTTCTTACAGTGTTTCTGGTAAGCCACTGTCATTGTCATAGCTCATGAGTGCTTGCTTTGATAATAATGACTGACGTAATTTTGAAATATCCTATCAGTTTGACATGCTCAGCACATGTTTCCTCATAATTCTTTGTTAAGGTTTCTCAAGCTAAAGTGTCTGATTTTAACAATTGAAACATTGTCCAGAAAGCACAGAACAACAAGCACACTTACCTAAGAGGAAAAGAGTGGGTAAGCTGAGACATGATACAGAAGAGTATACCTTTTTAATCCCTGACTAAGGGTAGCTTGTCCCAAGATATAAAAGCACTTCACACACTCAGTGTATTTCTATAAAACAGTTATGGAACTTCCACGATTTTTTTCCCCTAGGAAATCTATCCCTGTGGTTTGACCATTTTTGTTAATAAAGCTATTTGTAAAAATTTCAGAAGAATTTGCCTTCTGTCAAGTTGTGGAAAAATGTCAGATATAATTTGTGAAAAACATAACCCTTATTTGATGTGTTCAATGCAGTCTAAAAATCTAAAAAATAAAGAGCATAGCTATATTTTCCGTGGTTTGGTTGCTGACAATTGAAATGTTACTAGGAATTTATGAGCATAGAAGTAAATAAGAAATGAGAGCATTTACCTTTGAGAGCATTACACATGTGTTAAGTGAGTAACTTATTTGGAAGTATTCTCAGGCACTGCAAAAATCATATTTAGATCTAGAATTTAAAATAGACCTTGCCTACTTCTGCTGATTTTTTTTACAAGCTCCTATGCACTTTACAGGCAACTCACACAAACTCAGTTAAACCAGAAAAGATGGTGTCAACCTGTGTGCTACATGATCTTATTGATCCTCTCTGACCTGAACATGAAGTCATTTTACATTACTAATGCCCCACATTGCTCTCAGGAGCTTGTAGATAACCCTTCTCTTGAATACAGATTATCCTTATACTATTTCTGTATCTATTTGCAGCAATTATGACTAATAAACTTGGTTTACAGCTTTCTGTTCATACTTTCTAAAGAAACTTTTACAAAACCATGCTAAAGCCATTTCCCTTCCACAGTAAAAGATTTATGACATCATATGATCAAAATGCAGCTGTCTGCTTTCAAGATGTAATTACACATGTGATAACGTAACTGGCTATGCAGGCAGCTTTCTTTTGCACACTTTAGCACGTCTCTCTCCTTCCAGCATCCATGCAGAGTGCCTTCCTCTTGGAGGTGGTGTCCAGTGACAGAGAGCATCTCAGAAGAATCAGATCTTGGACAAGCACTGAGAAAGGAGTGTGGCATCAAAGATAGTCACACTCACACCCTGCTCTAAGAGGCCCTTTGAGAAGTGGAAGGAACAAATACCAACCAACAAGATGATGAGTAGTTTGAAAAGCAAAGTTTCTACAACCTCATCAGTACTCAATATTCCTTTTGCAATCCCGAACTTGTTGCAACATATATCTGTAATTTAACTGTTCCCACAGTAGTTTGAGAACAGATCTCCAGATAAAAGTGTCCACAAGTAAATCTGATCAATCTCTTTAAATTGTTGAAAAAGTGTAGAGACCAAGTGATCATGGACTTGTACTTTGGCACCATCCTCAGTGACACATCATCAGTCTGTAAGCAGCAAGCATTACCTCTGATGTTTAGATTATCATTTGGAAATTTGTTAATTTTCTTGGCTTACCCTAGTAAAGAACACAACCTTTCCCCTCTGATTTAACCTGGCCTTGCCCGCAACATGCACAGAGAAAATGTGATCTTCATACATACAGAAGCTCCATGCTCCTGGTTTAATCAATTATTTTTATACTACCAATAGCAACTATACTTGCTGTGTCTAAAAACATATACTAAAATCCACAGGAACACAGTTTAAATAAATAAAGACATTAAAGAACAATCAACTCCCCAGTTCTACAGCAGAAATGCTCTAACTTGCTATGGATACAAGTAGCAAACATATAAAGCAGATCTTATTAAAGATGAAATAAAAGGCTTCAGACTGTTTGCAGTGACCTTGGAATATATTAATAAATTCATTTGTTAGTGCTTATTTGCATCTATTTCAGAGTCACCAGTCACAATGATGCCACTGTCTCTACTCATATTTCACAGCCACTAGACTGTGACTATATGTGTGTTCTGACTGGCATTTTCTCCATACACTTGCAGATTTTACCCTTTGATGTGTTCCACATATTTAGCTAAATGGTAGGTAGTTTTTTGTCCAGCAACAGACTCTTCCCTCTTCGTGTTTCTTGACTTTATGTTTTATTTTTTCAGAGTTTATGCATAACTCCCACCCTGTTTGCATTTTTATGTGTCCTCTAACACATTTGACACGTCTGCCTATTATTTGCCAAGAATAAAAGTGTTGAGATTCCAAAACACCATGTGTTCAGAAATGAAATTCAAATACACATCTAATATTAAACTTTGTTCGATATTCAGCATTAAGTAGTGGCCTCCAGCCGAGCATAGAGATTCAGTTAAGTCAGTGTTGTCTAATACAAATTGCATCCCTTAATACTTCTGATCTGGACTTACTATCAAGACAACATTGTGTGGTGGATTCAAGACCACTAATAAAAATAAAGGAAAAGAAAACAAAGTAGTTAAGTCTTGATGAGGTCTCAGATAGAATTTGCTAGACAATAGATATCTTGGGTGAAATGGAAAAAGGGTTTATTAACTCTGTAACTGTATACAAAAAGAAGAAAGAGTGAAGCAAATTAGTGCACACCAACCAGAAACTGTCACAAATGCCATCACGTATCCTGAGAAAAATGCAATGTGAGATTACTATCATATCAGCCTTTGGGTTTTTTTTTTTACATTAGAGACCTGGGGAAATAACATGTCAGTCAAGCAGAAAGGGGTACAACCACTCTCTCTTCTATTCATTTGGAGAGACCCTCCAGGCCCTTATTTTGTGTCACCCATTCTCTTCTGCAGACGCTGGACGTTTGGCCCTCCAGACTGGAGAACTTTTCAATTCTTCAGCGTAGCTTCTCCAGCAATACAGTGATCAGACAGGCCTGATTCCTCAGCACCTGGAACTGCATTCCTCAATGCAGGAGGCATGCTTTCAAAAAGAACTCAGCCTCTCTTCCTTGTGCAAGGTCTAAGGATTCTCAAGTCCTCTCTTCCCTCAGAACACACAGTCCAGCTAAGCATGAAGGAATTCTCAAATGCATCTCCTAAGACTCCGTCTCTCTCCAGTACTCAAGCATCCCCAGTTTTTTCTCAGTGGCAGAAATGATGGTCTCTCTTGCTGCTCATCAGAGGCTCTAAGATGGCGGCAACCAGCTGCATGGCGCCAGCCACGTGTAGAGGTCAAAATGGCAACTGATCACAGGGCTGGTGTCAGCAGGGGCCTCCCCTATGCTGCAAATGTTGCTAAGAGAGTTTGATTCCCCTCTTGTCTCTCTCTCTCTCCTCCGACATCAGCTACAGGGAAAAGGGTAATATTCTTCAGCTGGGTGTTGCCCTGTGACGGAGGGAAGATCAGTGCTAAGTTCTTGCTTCTGTGGTCTGTGGTGCCAGCTCAGAGCTGGGCCAAGTTGCAGCTGAGACTGGGCCAAGCCAGGTCGGAGACAGGATTGGGCTAGGCTGGGGCTGGGCTAGGTCCGAGCCAGGCCTGTTCAGTCAGGCTGCCTCCTTGAGGCAGAATAGGAGCCTGGGGTGGTGAAACCAATGCCCCACTGCTGTCTCTGACAGAGGGAGCAGGGCTGTAGCAAGCCACCACATCACCTTCTTCCCATCTTTCCCCCCTTGTTTCCTTGACGTAGGGAGGGGTGGGGGCACAGCTGAAGCTCTATGCCAGTGTGCTGGGGCAAAGCCCCCAGTGCTACAGGCAGGGCATGATCTTTAGGCCTCTTTTATAATGTCCCCTAGTCCACTCCTTTTCCCGGGACAGGTCACTGGGGTGGGGAGTCCTCTTAAAGCAAAATGTACTTTTTTTTTCACGAAAGCACAAAGCTATATATTTGAAAATGTTGGTAATTTTCAAACTGCAACACACTAGTAGCAAGCAGTAGCTCCTATGAATATATGAGCCAAAATGCTCTTTCAGGAGATAACTATATATTTCTGCTTTATATTTGCTTTAGATTTTAATTAAGAGGCAAATCTAGCTCATAATGCATTCTATCGTAAAGCTGCTGGTTGATTATCCTGACATTGAGTAAAGTAATTGAGTGCTCTTGCATGCCATGAATTAACTACAAACCTGTTGTGCCAGGATGGATGAAAAATTTGATGCCTATTTCAGCATTCTGCTGGAGTCTCTGGGTGAAACTTTCCAATGGGTTATGCAGGAGACTGAACTGCAGGGTCAAAGTTTCCTGCAGGACTGTACTTCACATACTTCACAGCAACATTCTATGTTCCATAGTGCATTTATTGTTTTAACTCCTTCTTCAGCTTTGAAATCTAACAAAAGTGAACAGAAAACATTTGTTTGCTGTAGAAAGAGTAAGAAGAATTAAAAAACAACAACCTAAGCAATCATTCTAAACTTTATTCTTTGTTGGAAACCAATTTATGTTGTAGGTAATTGTGTGAGTGAGCCCTCAGGAAATGAACACACTTGATTATTCCCTTTCTTTTACAGTCAGGCTCAGCCTCAGAAATTGATATGGCTTGTGGATTGAAGATAAAACACAAACAGAAAGTCTTCTGCATTCTGCCTGTCTCTGGGCAGAGGTGTATACATGTGACATTTTTGCTATTATTGGCAAAGATAAATTGTGGTAGCTACAGTAGAGAAGGTGTATTCCACAGAAGGTACTGTCGGGTCCAGAAGAGATGAGCTTCAAATCCAGCTCTCTGGGCCATTAATTTCATGTCCAGCTCAGTGCTTCTGTGACAACAAGTCTGAAATTACATCCATAGTCTGAACTAGTTGATCAGAGTTAAAAATTCCTAAGAGTATTTCCCAGGTAAGAGAAGACACCCACACCAGAGTAACGAATGAATTACAGTATTTCAATATCTGTACTGTACTCCAGCTATTCCCACCTGCTTAATTAATGTTGCAGCATTTACCAAACTTATTCTGGAAGTGTAGGGGGCTGAAAGTAAAAGTGCTTTGCTCCCGGGTTTCAGCACCGATTTTGTGGTGGGTTCAGGACCACAATTTAAGATAAAGGAAAGCAAAGCAGTGAGGACTCGATGACATCTCAAATAAAATTTGCCAGAAAACCAATGGCTTAAGGAAACTGCAAAAAGTTTATTAACACTATAACTATATACAGAATGGGAGAAAAGGTTCTGCAAGTCGGGGCACACAAACTAGAAACTGTGTCATAAATGCCATTACACAACCTGAGGAAAATATAATGAGAGATCACTATAGTTTGGGCCTTGGTTCTTCTTTTAGTTTAGAGACCTGGGAGAGAGAGCATGTCAGTCCGGGATGGTCTGACTTTCTCAGCACCCACTCCTGCATCCCTCGGTGCAGCAGTAAGCAACCCGGTCTCTGTCTTTCAGATCCAAAATTTAAGGATTTCTGAGTCCTTCTGCTTTCCTCAGCTAAGCATGAAGGAGCTCTCCCCCAAAACTTAAGCGTTGCCAGGCTTTTCTCAGCAGCAGAAATGACAAAGAGCCTCTCCTCCTGCTGATCACTCTTTCCAAAATGGCGGCGGCCCAGCCACATGGCCACAGCCACGTGCAGGATCCAAGATGGAGAGTGACCGCACGGCTGCGTCAGTAGGGCCGCACCCCGCACACTCCACACGTGGCCAAGAGGGTCCTCCAAAGATTCTCTCCTCTCCCTCTCATGTCTCAGCTCCAGGGGGAAGAGGAGTAGCCCAGCTCACCGATGCTGAAGGCTGTCCATGGTGGAGGGGTCACAATGCCATTTCTGCACCAGTCTTGCTTCTCCAGTCCAAGTGCAGTGTGATGGCGAGCAGCAGGGGCGGCACCGTGCTTCCACGGCGGGGGAGCTGCTTCGGGCCCGGGGCACGGAGGAGTCCACGGCTTCTCTGGTCTGGGGCCGTGTTGCAGTGGCAGCAGCGGCTAACGCACTGCTTCGGGGCCGCATACCCGTGGCAATCTGTGGCCATGGTCACTTCCGGACTGCGCGGCGGCAGGTGCACGCCGGTGGTGGGGTCAGGCTGGGGACGCAGCTGCTTCGGAAGCCGCGGCAGGTCGCAGCTGCTTTGGGAGCCATGGTCCCCCCTTGGAGCCGCAGTTCCCACCACCCCAGGAACAGGCGGTGGGGGGGTACTCCCTTCAGGGCCACAGCCCCCAAAAAGGGCGCGAACAAAGATCCTGCCCCGCTTTTTATAGGCTGCCTTCCAGGGCAGATCCCAGGACAGACCTGTGCAACCAGGGACAGGTTCTCCAGGATAGACCTGTCCGGGGAAGGCTCCAGGGCAGTATCACCTCCCTCAGGACAGTTAACTGAGGGAAGGGTTCCCCCTGAAAACAAGACAACTTTTCTTCTTCATGAAAGCATATCTGAAAATTCTGGCAGTTCTCAAACTGCAACAGGAAGGATTCACAGAATCTTGGAACACCAGGGATTGGAAGGGACCTCGAAAGATCATCTAGTCCAATCCCCCTGCAACAGCAGAATCACCTACACCAAGTCACACAGAAACACATCCAATGGGTTTTAAATGTCTCCAGAGAAGGAGACTCCACAAGCCCTCCGGGTAGCCTGTTTCAGTGCTCTGTCACCGTCACTGGGAAGAAGTTCCTTCTCATATTTATATGGAACCTCCTAAGTTCCAGCTTACACACATTGCCCCTTGTCCTATCACTAGATGACACTGAGAAGAGCCTGGCTGCATCCTCCTGACACCCACCCATCAAATATTAATGAGGTCACACCTCAGTCTCCTCTTCTCCAAGCTAAAGAGAAACAGCTCCCTCAGCCTTTCCTCATAACGGAAGTGTTCTACTTCATTCACTCTCTCCATGGCTCTGTTCTGGATTCTCTCCAGCAGTTCTGCATCCTTCTTGAGCTGAGTGGCTCAGAACTGTACACAATACCCCAAGTGTGGTCTCACACAGGCAGAGTAGTGTGTGAGAAGAACATCCCTCAATCTGCTAACCAACCTCCTTCTGATCCACCCCAGGATGCTGTTGGCCCTCTTGGCCACAAGAGCACACTGATGGTTCATGGTCACCCTGCTGTGCACCAGGACCCCTAGGTCCATTTCTCCTACATTGTTTCAACAGGTCACTCCACAACCTATACTGGGACCTGGGGTGGTTCATGCTGAGATGCAAGACTCTACACTTGCCCTTGTTATAGTTAATTAAGTTTCTCCCAGCCCAGCTGTCCAGCCCATCCAGGTCCTGCTGAATGGCAGCACAGCCTGATGGCGTGTCAGCCTCTCCTCCCAGCTTTGCGTGATCTGCAGACTTCCTAACAGTGCACTCTTAATTCCTAATCCAAATCACTAATGAATAGAATGAATAGGACTCGGTCCAGTACTGACCCTTGGGGGACTCCACTAGATACAGGCCTCCAGCTTGACTCTGTGCCATTGACCACTACCCTGGTTTCTATCCTGCAGCCAGTTCACAATCCAACCCACTACCCAATCATCTAGGCCACACTGCCTCAGTTTAGCTGTGAGGATGATGTGAGAGACTGTGTAAAATGCTTTACTGAAGTCAAGATAGACCACACCCACCACTCTGCCATCATCTGCCCATGTGGTTATGCCCTCATAAAAAGCTATCAGGTTTGTCATGCATAACTTCCCCTTGGTAAAGCCATGCTGATTGTCCCTAATTACCCTCTTGTCCTTGATGTGCTTAAAGACAGCATCGAGTATAAATTGTTCCATCACCTTTCCTGAGATGGAGGTGAGGCTACCCAGTCTACAGTTAGTTGAGTCATTCTTCTTACCCTTTTTGAAGATAGGAGTGACATTTGCGATCCCCCAGTTCCCAGGTACCTCTCCTGATTCCCATGACTTAGAAAAGATGATGGAGAGAGGCCTAGCAATGACTACTTAATAATGCTTATCTCAACTGTGGAACTCATCTGTATAATTCTTTCACATAATCTCTTATCTCTAGAATAATTTCTGATAGCTACTGTCCTAGCCATGCTCTGACAAGTATACTTGAATCTCTGGATGTACCTGTTGTATTTTCTAAAATAGAGATGTTTGGACATTCATCACTTTATGTGGGGCAGACAGGTAGTCTATGCTGAAATACAAATTCAACAATATATTACTAACGGAGATTGTAAAGAAAATACAAATGTGAAAATTGCTACCATCACTTAAATGGGAATAGAGGAAGAACTAAATGCAATTTGACCGTCTAGATTCAAAGGCTACGGTAAAATTGCTCCACCTAACCAGTGACAGGATACTGTTGTTGCATTTATTGTGCTGTCCAATATTCATTTGGTGATGCTTTAAATTCTAGACTAACATTATTATGACTGAGCAACTGTCTCTGACTGTGTATTTCATTCCTTCAATTAAAATGCAGCAGCAATCTTGGTCCCGATGGAAAATTTTTTTTTTTTTTTTTTCAGTTTTCTATCACAGGAGTAAAAGTAAGTTACTTATGTCTATCCAGAGGGACATTTGGAGTAATGTAAAATACCACTGCAGGAGTCTGTGTGGATTATTATCAGGACAATATGAACTATGAGTTTGGTCTAATGGTTAGGTTTGTGGTTGGTGTTGGGGTTACAGTCAAGGTCAGCATTAGGGCCAAGATAATTCATGCTTTTGCCTTGAATAGAGAAAACAGAAGAGACCAGGAGGGCTGACATAAATCCTGCCTTGTTATTACAAAATCTGTTCTCACTGGCAATTTCTCTGATGCCATATAAAATTGTGTCACTTCTCCCTACCACCACCACAAAATCCAGAGGACAGCAGGGTCACAGACAAGAACCTGACCTTTTATTTTCCCTGAGGATCAAAGTCTCTCATTTCAGAGAATGGCCTTAAATTTATTGTTCTCAGAAATATGTGCAGCATAAATATTTCAGTTTGAGGCAGTTTTGTCCCAAACTTCTGTTCTGCTCCTGCTTATGAAGAAAATGTGTAAAGTTTTATCTGCACAGGTCAGCCCTTTTTACCAGCATCCTGTGGGACCAGATAGTTCATCAGTGTGTGCAGCAATGGATGTATATAACCGTAGATAATCTGCAACATTTCACAGGCCAACCCTCTCAACCCTCTATGTCATCATTTGGCCTAGAAGAAAGATTTTGCTGAGGAATAGCATTGTTGTGTAGTTGTCTTTAACTTCTTTGCAAGTGAGATTTTGGATTCCCTCAAGATTTTCATGTTATTCATCACCATCTGCAGAATGGACAGTGAGACAATGTTGGTGAAATTAAGGGGAATGGAAAATACACAGTAAGATGGGCATTTCATCATAGAACAAGCTAAATTCAGAGTGTCAGAACTGGCTTGTTGTGTAGCTTGGACTTGTCACTCAGCCTACAGAGATGCTATTCAATGGTCCACATTCTTACTGTAAGCATAAATTGTTTTAAAAACTGTCCTTGGAACAATAATATAATGAATTCACAAACATACAGTGAAGATTCTAAAGGGAAAAACATCAACAAAAGCTGCTCAGAAGGATGTCATACTAGGAAGAACTTCAGGCAAAAGCAGTACTGTCAGTGTGGACTAACTGCACTTTAAAGACTGAGTTTGTGATCTGAACAAAATATGTGGAGGACAAATATGTGGTTATAAGCACAGAAGACTCTCTGACTGATACCTGAGTGAGGCAACAAACATAATGTCTACAGTGGAGCTCTGTTTTTGCCAAAGAGATATGAAACAAATCAACCAAGTAAAAATGTCACTGATTTGTTTAACAAGTGTAATATTTATTGGACTCAAATTGTGGTCAACTGAGAAATCTAGGAACAATATCAACAGTGAATGATTTTGCTACAGCATTACTTGTGTGCAAGGTGGAACCTAAACCACAGAGAAGACATTTGGAAGTCTTTGGCTTCATCTTTTGCTCCAGTTGTTCATCCTTTGTCAGTATTCAGTAGCGCTAAATTAAAGACCATACGTTTTAATTTAGTTTTCACTCTTCCTCTAGAGTAATAATAATTTAATTAACACTGTTCCAATGCTTAATTAGAACTAAACTTTTGACGTTACACAGAAGAGAAACGTGATATGAACGTGAGTAAAATTGTTATGAAGGTCATTGTCATATCTGGTCTGTTCAGACCAGGAAATACAAAAATGCTGATAGCTTGGGCCTATGTGGGACTTGATTTATTCTCATAACAACAAACACGTGCAATTTTAAAACTTCCATGGCAATGGGTTAGGAATGATTCAGTTTGTTTTAGACAAGTGGCTCAAAGTTCCTCCTAATATCTTGTCTCTAAACTGAAGGGGACATGAATATATTTTCTTTCTTATGAACACTTATTCAGACTTCAAATAAATTACTGTAGAGAAAAAAATAAAGCAAATATTGAATTAATTAGCTAAATGTTTATAAATCTAATAACATTTTTTTTCTTTTTCTTTGCAGATAATCTTGGTTTTACGCTTCATGGAACCTTTTCCTGCTGCACCATTACTTAATTTTCTTTCATCTCACAGCTGTATTGCAGTAACAGAGGGAGTGCAATTCAAGTGCTTAAATATGGATTATCTAGAGCAATTTAAATTATCCTTGTAGAACACATCCAATGTCCTGCTGCCAGTGCAGAAGGGTGTTGATATCTATCAATTCTGTGCAATCATCAGGCCATTACGCTTGACTATGTGAAGAGAAACCACTAGAATAGGCACAGTTACCATTGTCATTTGTCTGTATGTTAGCTCCGTTTCTCCAATGGGACAAAACTACTCAGATATTTCTTCCAAGAACAACTTTCCTTTTGTAAAGTCATGCTGACTGTCCCTAATGACCCTCCT
>VXBP01006552.1:0-13712 GCA_013400115.1 Rhinopomastus cyanomelas | reverse complement strand
ACATCCTATGATCCTATGATCCTATGACACAAAGTTGGGAGGAGTGGCCGACCCCAGCAGGCTGTGCTGCCATTCAGCAGGACCTGGACAGGCTGGAGAGCTGGGCAGGGAGAAATTTAATGAACTATACCAAGGGCAATTGTAGAGTCTGGCACTCGGGCAAGAACAGTCCCAGGTACCAGTATAGGTTAGGGACTGACCGGTTCGAGAGCAGTGTACGAAAAGGGCACCTGGTGGTCCTGGTGTTCAGCAGGATGACCATGAGCCAGCAATGAGCCCTTGTGGCCAAGGCGGCCAACAGCATCCTGGGGTGCATCAGAAGGGTGGTGGTTAGCAGATCAAGAGAGGTTCTCTTCCTCCTCTACTCTGCTCTGGTGAGGCCACATCTGGAATACTGTGCTCAGATATGAGCCCCTCAATTCAAGAAGGATGCAGAACTGCTTAAAAGGGTTCAGCGCAGAGCCACAAAGATGATGAAGGGAGTAAAAGAGAGCCAGGCTCTTCTCAGTGTCATCTAGTGATAGGACAAGGGGCAATGGGTGTGAGCNCTAGTGATAGGACAAGGGGCAATGGGTGTGAGCTTGAACAGAGGAGGTTCCACATCAATATCAGAAGGAACGTCTTCACACTGAGGGTGACAGAGCACTGGAACAGGCTGCCCAGGGGGGTTGTGGAGTCTCCTTCTCTGGAGACATTTAAAACCTGCCTAGATATGTTCCTGTGTGACTTGGTCTAGGTGATCCTGCTGTGGCAGGGAGATTGGACTAGATGATCTTTTGAGGTACCTTCCAACTCCTAATGTTATGTGATTCTGATCCTGTGAAACATCTCCCTTATGAGGAAAGGCTGAGGGAGCTGGGTCTCTCTACCTTGGAAAAAGGAGACTGAGGGGTGACCTCATTAATGTTTATGTGAAGGGTGGGTGTCAGGAGGGTGGATCCAGGCTCTTCTCAGTGTCATCTAATGATAGGACAAGGACTAATGGGTGTAAGCTGGAGTGTAGAAAGTTCCAGATATATATGAGAAGGAACTTCTTCCCAAAGAGGTTGGCAGAGCTCTGGAACAAGCTGTTGAGGGGGGTTGTGGATTCTCCTTCTCTGGAGGCATTTAAAACCTGCCTGGATATGTTCCTGTGTGACTTGGTCTAGGTGGTCCTGCTCTGGCAGGGGGATTGGACTAGATGATCTTTTGAGGTCCCTTCCAATTCCTAATCTTCTGTGAATTTAGGAAGAATTGTGGACTTAGTGAAATCAGGATTTCAGCTCATAAGAAATTCTGAGGAAACAAAAGGGAAAGATTTTAAAGAGACAATACAAGGAAGCCTTATCCTGAACATACAGGGAGAACCTCTCCCAGAAAATCAGGGAAATTAGAAACAAGATGCATACATCAAACAAGAAATTACATTGCAGATGGTAAGCTGACGAAATACAATAGCTAATTGTGGATCCAGATAACCCCAAGAAAAATATTAAAATGTGCAATTTCCTCTAGTCGCAGGAATTAAACAAAGAAAAATTTATCCATGGTCATTCTCAAGTACTGTCATCCAAGCTCACTCTGTCCATTTTCACAAGGAAAAAGAAAGAACAAGACACAGAACAGAAAAGCTACACTGCTCCTTGACATAAGGATATGCTTCAATTTTATCCTTATGAGCAGTTAAACGTGCAAATGCTCGCAGAAATACCAGTCCTTTTGTTCTTTTAATAAGAAACTAAAATGCTATTGTAATTTATGACAGAACAAACAGCTTCTGGTGCTAAACATAAAATTACTTAGACTACATTTTAGAAGGGTAGACACATGCTACTCTTCTGTAATTAGGAAGAAATAGTGGGATTTAATTTGAATATAAAATCCTGAATATGTGTGCAGTTGTCTCTCAGAATGAAACAACCCGAATGTTCCTTTTTGAATTAACAACTACAGTTCTGTCTTTTGATTTCTGGCAAGTGGTTAGCTTTTAGTCCCATTCACCTAGCTCCAAATGAGTTTATAAAATAAACTACTAATATAAATCTTGTTTATTCTTACATCCTGTTTTGTTCCAACTTATTCTAACCATCTAGTCTGACTAGAACTGTCTAGAAACCAGCACAACAAAGTAAAATTCATCTTCCCAAACTAGTTTTAGAGAGAATCTCTTTTACTTATCTCACTTAGTGAAGATGTGTCTCACTTACCCAATCTCAACATCATTTATTAGTTCAGATCTTCACAGCCCAATGAAACCTTCTTTGTAATTGCATATTAGAGAATCATAAACAAAATCAATGTCGTCTTGCTCATGCACTTAATGTGCATCGTAGCTAACACAATACATGGACAGACCTAGGGGAAGACAGACTAAACATACAATCTCATCATGAAAAGACTAGTAGGCAAACACGGCCAATAATGACGACTGTACATCACTTGGGATGATGTCAATACTCAGTGAGCACAGTCTTTACAACAGCCACCTTCTGAACTGCAATGCTCAACCTTCTTTATCGTCCCACAGCAAGAAGCAGCAAGTATGTCTGAATGCAAAGGTCTATGTTCTGTTGCATTGTACAGAAACTTGACTGCTTATTTCCAAACAATTAATGTCTAAAGTATCCTTGCTAACTAATGGTACTTAAGTTCTATTAATCCCAGAAGTTTCGCTCCTATGTTATACATACAAACAGAAACAGAAGAGCCATGCATGACAAAAAGAAATACTATAAAAGAAAAGGACAGTCATTTTCCCAGAACTATTTAGATACACAAAACATTTCATAAGCCCCTGTTTTTCATAAGGAGCTTCTGTTTCCCCTTTTAGACTTACCTTAATTTAACGCATAAGAACCTACAGTGTATTCAATTGAAACTGCTTTTGAATAGTCAAAAGAGAATCACTTGCAATTAAATTAGGAAGACAGTAGTATTTGGATCTCTTTAGTATTAAACACAGCTTACACCTCCAGTCTTCACCTTCACTCAGTCCTAAACATGCTGCTTGTTACAATAAATGCCATTTTGCTGCTCACCATATTGGTGCATTCAGTGCAGTGAGATGGTCCGGACCGTAGTGTGGCTCAGGCATTGAAACTCGGGATTGTTACTAAGTGTAGCAATTATGTGAATAGACATAAAAGCAAAATTCAGGTTCTGTTTCAAATTAATACAATATGAGATACATTTTAAATTTTCTTCTCTATCAACAAAAGACCTTCTCCTGACAGCCTGCACCTCATAAGCATCCTAAAGAGTGTGTGCACATCTCTGTGAAGTACCCGGTTCCACTCTCTGGAGCAGTTCTGCTCTACCACGTTCCCCTCTTGCACCAAAGGTCTCCATGTTATCCCCTTCAGTTTTTGAGAAGGACGGGCCAGAAGTGCACACACATGTCAAGACACCAGAACATAATGGACTTATATAATAACATAATAGTGTTTTTCATTTTGTTCTTCATGCCTTTCCCAAAGGATCTCAATATTCCACTCATCTTTGACCATGGCTGAGCAGTGAACTGACATTTTCAGGAAAATAGCTAAAGGTTCAGAGAACTTCTTCACGCTCAGTGAAAAGGTTGTTTATACTCTGACCCTCTGTTCTGCCTCAGTGTTTTATAAAAAGAACACACACAGTGTGGAAGAGCAGATAGCTAAACCCTCCTCTGCAAGACCAAAGCATCTTAAAAATGTTTCTCTTGTCGAATTTATAAACCAGGCTGAGCAGTTTATGTCTCTTTAGAGGTCTGCAGAACCTGTTCTGCATGCCAGTGTCTTTTTCATCTATTCAAGGAAGTCTGAAGTATTTCCAGATTTCACTGATGATACACTATGGCTTTGAGCTGTAAGAGTGCAGGACCATGTGCTGGAAGATCATTCTGAGCTCCATCACAAGCAGTACTTTACACCAGCCTTACTATCATGGTCTAGGTGATCCTGCTGTGGCAGGGGGTTGGACTAGATGACCTCTTGAGGTCCCTTCCAATCCCTAATGATTCTATGATGCCTGAATCAGAATGTGCAGCAGTATTTTTTAATTGGAGCATGCTAGGCAACACAGTCATCTGTATATCATGGGATATTAAACTTCTAATCCAATCCCTAACTTCATCATGCATTAGACTTTTATGAAGTACCTTGAATGTGTGTATTGATCAGTATATTTGTGAATCACTAGTTGTTATAAATTCCTTTAAGTAGCTATAGATTTGCTTGACGTCATTATAAAACAGGGAATTTCATACAGAGAGCAAATACAGTTTTGAACTCAAGGGGATGTACCCCACGTAAAAAGAGCACCTACACAGTTACAGCTAGACTGGAGCAGTAGCATCATATACTGACAGAGCAATGGTAAAAAAAAAACAGTTAATGAAGTTCTAGATACTCTAAATCAGATTACATGCCCCTAGGAAAATAAAGAAATCACACATGACACAGTCAGAAGAAGTGAGACTTTGTTTAGCAGTTGCCACTGGCTACTTGGCAACTTCCACGATAGCTGCCCGCCACCACTGCAGTCTAACACACAGCTTTATTTTGCCACTGTGTTAGAAACTGAATATGGTCCACGTACCTGCTCTGTGTTGGAAAAGAACTCCTAAAGCAGTAGGAACTGATTAATCCATACAGCCATACTGTTTAATCCAAAAGGACAGAGCGCTTTTTATGCAAAACGCGAAAGCTGCGTGTTTTGTGTGGCTGATATCAGAACCTCACGTCAGCCGCAAGCTGTATTTCAGAGAAAACCCAAAACCACTAACACAAAAAGTATAAAATTGAGCTCTGGGGGCAATTTTTAGGCAACGTTTCATGATGGTTTGATGAACTTGCATTAATGATACAAGTCCAAAAGAATCTCAGGCCTCATCACTACATGGTGCTTCGACTTTTATAGTAAAAAGCTACAAAAGCATTCCATACCCAACTTCAAACTTGCCCCAAAATCTATTGGCGCTACCGCAACACAACAAGGTGGGATTGTTTCTAAATGAGCCTGCCTGTGTGACGGATGGGTCAATCTGTTCATACAGGAACACATAAAATCACAGCTTAGCTTTTGGAGCAGAGCTGAAGTTTAACGAGGACAGGATAGGTTATTTCTTTGCACCTCGCGGAGATGCAATGAAGAGGCTCCCAGATTGCTCCAGCGTGTATTCCAAGTGAATGGAGAGCCACAAAGACTTAGCATTCTTCTCAATTTTTACAATGTTAGAGTCAAGCATACTTAACACCCTGATGTTTTATGTAAAAATTTCTTACTAAACAAATGCTGCAAAAAGGATGGAATCCATTTTAAGCTTTTGAGAGAGCAGAGGTGGACCGTTGCTTCCTACTGAAAGTAAGTGGACATTTACCTAGTTGCAGCTCCCCAGAGAGTGCTGACTGAGATTCTTATACAAGGGACGTCCAGGAATTGGCTTCTAAAACAGCATTTTGCATACTATTCCTAAATGTTTTCCTCTCTTGGAGTGCTGAAAACCTAACTTTCCCCATTGTGTTTAACTGGGACAAATGGGTTCTAAATGCTTGGGAAAGAAAAAGGAAGTTCTTTATGTCACTTACCTGCACATTAGTTTTCAGTTTACTCCTCTAGCCTCCAGAAATACTAATGAACATTTACATGGAAGTGAACAAGTGGTTCTACCCCTCACTAAGTGCAGATTCCGTATTATATTTGCACTCAACACTCAGAAACAATCTTTAATTGAAAGCAGAAACAGCAACTAGTGCATCATCGGTTCCTAAGGCAACTACGTTTGTTCCTGGAGACAGTCCACCATCACAGCCATCTACCACAGTAGGCCATACTTGTCTTCTGAGATCTGACAAGATCACAACCTCAGTTCCTTTGGCTGCACCTGCATCTTCTTGTACCAGCAAATCACTGCACAGCGTGAAGACCCCACTGCTGAGACAAAGATAGATCAAACAGAATTTTTGCTACGCACTGCTCAGGCTTTCCGAACTAACTTACAGAAGGACGGAAACAGCACAACTTTATTTTGCATTTTCATCACTTCAGTAAAAATGAATAAAATTTAGATACACAAGCCTTTCACCCGTGAAACTGGCCAAAAAAAGGCATGGTCAGTTGGCAATTCATGCCGAGGGAATGCTTCTCTGGCAGACTTCCACTACAAATGCATCAAGAAAGACACATACAGGCACAGAAACAAACAGCACGCGTCGTTATCCGAGAAGAACGGGAAATTAAGTGCAGGATTATCCAAGAAAAGTGTCTTTTCCCCCAAAACAACGTGGAACACAATTTTAGGCAAGACAGAGACAGTAACCTGAAATATCTCAAATCATCAAATGTCACAGAAAACTCTGTACAGTAAGAGCAGGGGCCCTAGGGAATGAAGTTACAGTAATTTTCTGATTCTCTTTTCAGTGTCAAGCAGTGACTGACTCCCAAAGTACTACCTGAAGTCTCCCTGCTGTGGGTACTATGACATTCCGTTCAGCCTTCGGCAAAGCATGAGATAATTAAGGAGGAAAGCAAAACACCAGGTGTGAGGAACGTCTGCAAAAGTCTGTTTAGAGGAGAAGGCACAAGGAACTCTTCGCTTCGCTTAAATACCTAACACTGACAAGCCAAATCCTTACATACATACCCCATGAGACAGAGGAAACAGGGTTAACTATCCAAAAATCATGAAGGAAACATGAATCTTCAGGAAGAGGATTAGGATGTTTTATGAGAAAAAGTGAGACAGGAAATGAAAACTAAGAATCAAGCAACAGTGAATGCAGAACAAGTGCCGTGTACAAACGGAACAAGCACCACAACACACGTGTAGCTACGTCTATCATATGCTACTGTACTGCTGAAAATTTAATGGCAGCATACATTCCAGGGAAGAAAAACAGGATTATATTGAGTCCTCCAGCTCAGAGGAGGGTGTAGTGACGCTGTCACCTCAGCTGAGCACAGATCTTCCTGCACAACATGCTCACAGGAGAAAGCATGATCCAGGGGTGAGAACATCTGGCACAACCTGAATTCCACTCCTTTCTCCGATTAACTGGGTGACTACGGTACATCTGCCACCTCTTTGGTAAAGCAATGGTCAGAAAGGTGTTATGTTAGCGCAAAACTCATCTAATATAATTAAATTGTTTACCTACAGACAAGAATGGGAAAAAGACTGGATTTGGAAACTTTGAACCATTTGAAACAAAAAGGCAGGGATCTAAGAAAACCCGGTGTTTACCACGGTTAGGTGCCATGCTAGATCACCACACATCACAGGGATGGTTCACTTGTATAGGAGACAGCAAATAACGCAGCGACAATTCGAAAGGGGTTGCTGGAAGTCACTTAATGAGATAAGGAATGGCTGAAACAAGTCTGGAAAAACAACAGATGCAAACTTACTGTCACAGCTCAAGCATCAGACAGAAAATCAGTGCAAAATTGTTTGGAGGAAGGTGTCAGGTAGTACATCCTCAGACACAAGCTTCATAGAACTTCAAGAACTAAAAAAGATCAAACGCTTTTATTCTTTAAATAAAGACAGACTTTACACATCAAATACTATTCCTGCTCTAGATATTGTCTCCGAGACCTGCAAAGGCATTTTGTATCTTCATGGACTGTTTCCTGGAACCCCACCCATATTCTGGTTTTCCCACTTCCTGCACCCGTGTCCTGGAAGCACAGAAGGAAAGAGGGGACAGGCACACTTTTTTTTTCACATAGTTTTGATAAAGACTCTAATTTCAGTCCATTTATTAGTCTCTTCCATTTAAGGGGCTCAAACCCAGTTGCAACCAGTGACCATCTTTGTCTCATTTCTGTGATGTCTGACAAAGGGCTGTGAACCACAGGGAATGCTGTTGTGGAGAAGAGGTACGGGCCTTTCCAAAGGATCCCAGAGTCACATTGCACACACGGTGGAATCAGCACTAAACTAGCGCTAAATAAGTGACTTTTCCCCACAGACAACTACGGAGCTTTTGATTTCAACTCCTTCTCAGAAAACCAGAACACACAGACAGAGCCTGCAGCATCGCAGTGATGAACTCCCTGGAAGAACACGCCTGCCTCAAGCTTCCACAGGTATATATGGGCTGTCAGCTAGGAGCTCTCCATCTAATCTACACCTTACAGCAACAGGAGCAGGATCCTCACACAAAATAGTCACAAGCCCTCCAGTGCAGCAGAAAGAGATCCATGAATTAAGATGTCAAACAATAATACTCATCAGAATCGTTCAATATTCACAGTTTGACCTGGAAGGAGACAAAAAGGAATTCTTTGGATACCAATTTAACCCTGCACCCTAGGTAACTGCACAGTGAAGATGATAGGTGAAACAGATTAGTGTAACAAAACATTTCCCTGGAACCACAAATGGACTTTCCTCCTGCCCCTCACTAGAAGCCAAGAACATCACCTAGAGAGGCTCACCTCACCAGGGTCACACACCATTTAAAAAATTAATAGTATGAAAATGCATTAAAAATATTTAACAAGAGGTAAGATAAGGTCAACCAGGACTAATCTCTTAGCTGAAAATATATACATATACAGTATTGATTCCTGTAGTTCTCTCGTAATGAGAGGAAAGTAATCCTTTCCAACCAGAAAGAGCTCTTCTAATTGTTACACGCTTCTCATCCGAAGCAGTACATAGGGAAAGACTAATGATATGTCACTAGTGCTGCCACCAGTGACCCTACCCAACACTGGCAAAGATGATGCGTTTCCAAAGAGCTTATAAAAACCAGCCATACAAAGTAGGAATAAAAGTTCAGCAGAGTTAACCCTAGGAAAGACCTGAATGACAAAGCATGATGCAGCCTTTGGAAACACTCTGAACCTCTGCAGATTCTAGCTGGAGGTGTGACAAGGAGGGAATCTAAGGAGAAAGCGAGCATTTCATTCCCTTTCACAAAAAAATGTGAACAAATATCCATGGCACAACAACTGAGTACATTGAGCATGGAGCAATGATAGCAGAAGATAAGCCACGAAAGTCACTAGCCCAAGCACCTGTGCAGCAGTGGTACACTCTGGACTGGCTCCAGATTGAAAATAATTTCCATCTTTTGTTTCTAGTACAAAGCAGTGTGACAATTTTTCATTCATGACTCTGTTTTCTATTCTTTTCCTGAACAATTCATGGGGAAGATTTGTATTTTAGTCTTATTCTCTTCAAAATAGTGACTTGGTTATTACAGCCCGTGACTTTGCATTGTAAGGGCTTTCAAAAACCCTTTCAAACAGAAGCAGTTGTTACTCTGTGATGCTCACCGAGTGCCATTTCTTGGCTGAGAAGGCACAATGTAGGTCGTATAATAATAATAATAATAATACAGCTATCAAAAGAAGATCATTAACTACTGCAGGATTACCACTGCCTCTTGGGTCAGGCTGTTCTCATTTTCTGCATAGTCCAGAAGGAATCACCACATCTCAGATCAACGCTGCTATGATAACTTTGGGCCAGCCATAAAAATATAAACAGGATTAAAACATTATACACAGAACTAAAGGCGGGAATAAATGAAAATGGAGCGGCCCTGCACTGAGCGGACAAAGGGAAAAAAACCTAATAACTCAGGCTTCTGTCATCTACACAGAGAAAGAGGAGGCAGCATGGGAATAAGGTATGAACAAGTTTCATTGGCCAGTAAGAAAAGAGCAGGAAGCCAAAAAAAAAAAAGAGCATGGAACACAGTGCAATAGAAGGCAAAGAGCTTCTCTGAGAAAAAAACAAACCAACAAGCTAATGAGTAACAAATGCAACCCCGTTAAGAAAAATATAAAGGAGGCAACAGGCAGGCTCAGGAAGAACAGACGTTTTTGAAAACGTGGTAACCAAAACAAAACATTGAACAGTATCTTCTGCAAAGCAAAAGCAAAGTAGATATCGAATATGCTACCTGAAAACATCACCAAAGACATGAGATAGCATTGAACAAGTAGGCAGGAATCAGAAGCATCATTGTCTGCACCCATTCCCAAATCTGAAGAAGCTGCAGGGAAAAAAAATGTAGTCATCATCACTGTAAAATGTCTGAAATGGATAATTTACTATGGTTCCCGCCCCCCCTCACTGCAGTTACGGGCAGCTTAAGGGCTGCCATTTAAATAGTAACAGACAGAAGATAAAAAAAGAGGAAGTTTAAAGGTATTGACAGGATAAGAACCCCCTGCAAATAGGGTTGTGTGAGAAATCTGCACTTCACTGTAAAATGGAGGTAACAGAATTAACAGAAATATTCAACGCACTCTTGTTTTGAGGGATCTTCAAATGGAAATATCTTAGCACTGTAAGTATTACTGCTGTTGAATACACTCTGGATGTTATTCTCCTTTGCTGCTTCTGACTGATGGTCTAAGTCACATCAAGTTTGCCTAATTTAATTAGATTCGCTGTTTCATAATAACCTGACTGCCTTTCCAGGCACAATTTTACTTTTATCATTTGTTAAGTAATCACATTTTTATATTAGAGCTTAAAATGCAAGGGCATTGAAAATAATGTATTGTGGCCAATTTAAATTATACCAACAAATAGCATTTGAAGGATTTAAACAGATAGCAGCAATTATCATCCTCTTTGTGGAGCGCGAAAACGATAAAAATGATTATTTTTCCAATATCACTATAATATTCATGTATCTACTTAGCATTCTTGCTTGGAAGGTCCCGTTTGTTTTCTTTAAAGAAATTAATAATAAGACTTGAAAGATTATGACTGCTCAGTACTTATGAGAGCGGCTACGAAAAAGATGTGTAAATTGAGTACTGGAATGTACGACACCCTCAACCAATATTAATAAAAAGGGCTCTGTTGCTCAGGGAAACTAAAGGGAGACAAATTCAGGGTGGACAGACAGAAAGTCACTTTACAAAACAGGCCTAACTGATAAAAGACTTTAGACAATATTGAGTTTAAGTCCAATAATATTCAAAATAGTAGCCCCTTAATGTGCATGAATAGCAGGAATGGTTTTGCTAGCTAGGATTTAATTATGAAGCTATTGATTGTTATGGTTCAAGACACAAAATGATCATTAGATGAAACCAAGGAAAGATTCCTTTTATGATATATATCAGAGTTACAGGAAGGTCTAAGTTTACTCCAAAAGCAACCACCTTTACTCTCAGAGGAAAAACACTGGGTGAACTGCAAGTCAAGATGCTATGTTCTAACAAAAAGGCAATTGATTTTATCTGGAAAAAAGAAACTGGCATGGACTTTAGACTGCTATCTTAAGACATCCGGGCCTTCAGCTTCAACCACTTTAATTATTTGTCCTTCATGAGTTCTGCTGACACAAGACCAAGTTCCATTCAGTTTGGCCGTGGAAAGGAGGAAGAGTAAGAAGTTGGCATTCGTGCCTTGATGCGAGGGTAGCTGAGCCACTTCACACAGCAACACAGAACTATTCACATTTATTCACGCAGGTGTCAGACACTCTCGGGTCTCCTCTGAGACTGAATGTGCATTTCCTATGCTGTTTCTTAGCTCACATGGACAAAGCAGGTGACACAGTCACCTACAAATCAAGAGGACAGCATGCATTTCAAAAAGTAGGTTTGCATTTCTGTTTAGCAAGAGGCAGTGCATAAAAGAAACTTTCTTACTGCCTCGCATTTGAAAATGCAAACACGTTCAGCCTCCCTGTATCAGGGTTTAACACACACAATGAACAAAACCCATGGTCTTTCGTTTCAGGCAAAGTGAGCAACTGGCAGAAACCACTGAATCTTTCATAACAGTGGGGAGGACTTTGAGTTGTAGTTCCCACAACGCTGGTCTCAAAATGCTCATACAAGTGTTCAGAAGCAATGCAGCTTTTTCTGTGCAGCGTGCTGGACTAACTCAGTACCTCTCGCTGTACCCAGGGGACAGCACTCGAGGTGTAGTCTTCCTCTGGTACTTCATGTGTCCTGTCTTCACAATGTTTCTAAAGGTAAAATCATAACAAATAATGAATAAGCAGAGTGTGAAAAAAGTATCAGAGGATCTTCACACCTCTGCTTGTGCAGCATTTTGGTGAGTTCGACCAGCTGTGCGCCTGCATGGCTACGTGCTGCCACACAGCTACATGCTGAGACGCAGCGGGCTGTCATCGCGATCCAGACAGAGGTCCTGCAAAAGCACGTTGATGTCCAGGTATCTGGCTGTGGAGAATGCCAGAGTCTGGCACTGCCAGTGAAGGGGGATGGAGGTAGAACCTGTGTCTGGTGTGGCCAGGTGGATGATCTGATAAAGCTAAAGGATGAGGTTGAAAGGCTCAGGTCAAAAGGGAATGTGAGGGGGAGATTGACTGGTGGAGTCAGGCCCTGCCATCCTTGAGGACAGAACAGAAAGCAGAAGCTCCACAAAAAGAGGATCCCCTCCTGTCTTGCAGCCAGGTAAACAGAGATAACCAAAGAAGTAAGGGGGAATGGAAGCAGGTCCCTACTTGGAGAGACAGGCGACACCAACCCCAGCCTCCCTCCCCTTCCCCTTCCTGGTTGCCCTTGCACAACGAATAATGATGGGGATGAAGGTCCATCGGGGGAGTCACCCAGGGCTAGCCAATCTCCCCCATGAATTAAGACTTGTTCAAAAAAAGAAAAAAAGGAGGGCAGTTGTAATTGGTGATTCCCTTCTCAAAGGAACTGAGGGCCCCATATGCTGGCCTGACCCACACCACAGGGAAGTTTGCTGCCTCCCCGGGGCCAGGGTCAGAGATATTCCTAGGAAACTACCTAGTCTGGTCCAGCCATCAGATTATTATCCCTTGCTGGTTTTTCAGATTGGCAATGATGACACCAGTGGGAGAAGCCTCAAAACAATTAAAAAGGACTTCAGGGCCCTGGGGAGATCACTCGAGGGCTCAGGTGCCCAAGTGGTGTTCTCTGCCATTCCTTCAGTAGCAGGGGGGAATACTGAAACAGGCAGGAAGACCCACCTGGTTAATAAGTGGCTGAGAGGCTGGTGCCACCGACAGCATTTTGGGTTTTTTGAACATAGGGAGCTTTATGTTACACGGGGCCTGCAGGCAACAGATGGAACTCATCTGTCTCAGAGGAGGAAAAGAATCCTTGCGTATGAGCTGGCTGGACTCATTGATAGGGCTTTAAACTAGGTCCGAAGGGGGAGGGGGACAAAAATGGACCTGCCAAAGTTGACCAAAAATGTGGCAGGCCATTACTGGGCACGAAGTCACTAGCCCGGCTCAAGTGCATCTACACTAATGCACGTAGCATGGGAAACAAACAGGAGGAGCTTGAAGCCATTGTGAAGCACGACTGCTACGATGTAGTTGCCATCATGGAAACATGGTGGGATGACTCTCATGAGTGGAGTGCTGCAATGGATGGGTATAAGCTCTACAAGCAAAACAAGCAGGATAGAAAGGGTGGCGCGGTGGCTGTCTATGTTAGACAGTGTTTCGAAAGCATAGAATTTAATAAGTGCGATGGGTCAGCTGAATGTCTCTGGGTTAACTTGAAGAGGGCCAACGACATAAATGTCCTGCTGGGAGTCTGCTCCCAACCAGGATGAAGAGACTGATGAATTACTCTATGGACAATCATAGAATCATAGAATCGTCATGGATGGAAAGAACCTCCAGGGTCATAGAGTCCAGCCTTTTCTCCTAGTGTCTAACCGCTAGACCACATCCCTAAGCGCTGCATCCACTCGTTCCAACACCTCCAGGGATGGTGACATCACAACATGACAACTGGCAGAAGCTGCAAAATTGCAACACCTT
>VXBP01006550.1:27354-44969 GCA_013400115.1 Rhinopomastus cyanomelas | reverse complement strand
CTGTCTGCTCTTCCATCCCACACCTCCTCAGCTTGCTCACTAAAATTTCATGGGAGACAGTGTCAAAGGCCTTGCTAAGGTCAAGGTAGACTACATCCACTGGTTTCCCTGAATCTAACCATTCAGTTATTTTATTATAGAATGCTATCAGGTTAGTCAAGCAGGACTTCCCCTTCATAAATCCGTGCTGACTACTCCTGATAACCTTCTTCTCTTCCAAGTGCCTTGAGATGCCCTCTAGCAGGAGCCGCTCCATCATTTTTCCAGGGATGGAGGTGAGGCTGACTCATCTATAGTTACCTGGAACTTCTTTCTTGCCCCTCTTGAAGACTGGAGTGACATTGGCTCTCCTCCAGTCCCCAGGCACCTCTCCTGTCTGCCACGATTTGGCAAAGATGATAGATAGCAGTAGGGCAATAATATCAGCCAGTTCTCTTAGCACCCTTGGGTGCATCTCATCAGGGCCCAGAAAACTTGTTGAGGTTGCACTCTGTCCCATCATCCAGGTCATTAATTAAGTGGTTAAGTGGTAATAGGCCCATTATTGATGGTTGGGTTACACCAGCAGTGACTTTCCTCCATATGGACTTCATGCTCATCACAACACTTTGAGCTCAGTTATTCAGCCAGATTTCAGCCTGTCTCTCTGTCTGTTTATCTAGTCTATACTTCATCAATTTGCCTATGGGGATTTTATGGGAGACAGTGTCAAAAAGCTTGCAAAAGTCAAGATAAACAACATCTGGTGCTCTCCTATCAACCAGCAAGCCAGCCATTGGCTGGTCTGTTCTCTTCAGAGTGTCTCAGTCCCAGCAGGTGCTGTTGGCAGGGTTGCTCCATGAAATCAGTGTTTCCCCTGTTAATGGTTTGTTAAATCAATATTGTCAGTTTTGCTTTGGCTGACTTGCATGTGTTTCTAAAATGATGCTTTTTTAATGTGTGTGCTTAAAAGTGTGAAGAACAGTCACTTAAACACTGTCAGGTTTGAAAGTGTTCTGCATAGTCTGAAGTCAGCAACATAACTATTGTCAACACTGGTTATACAGCAGCTGCTCATGTTTCTACCTCGTATGTCCTTACTAATAAAAGGACTGCTGATAGTGGTGAAAAATAAGGACAAAAAAGGGTTTAACATAGTGTCTTACAGCTGCACAGTGTAAGAGAAATAGACTGAAGAGAGGAAATTTTTAATTGATAGGAATAGAGGAAAAATCTGTAATAATGAAAGTAACTGAAGTACAGTTTTTCAAATTTACATTACTACTTGCAAAACTTTGTGAATGATGTCCACATTCTAACAGGACTGGCATATCATCAACTTGGCAGGACAAATATCCGGGCAAGATATTTTCCAGATGTATAAATCTATAAAAAGATTTTTATTCCTCTTTTTAAAATGCTGTTGCAGCCATTCTCACTAATGTTGTAGATTTTTAAATATACTAGTCACTAGATTTTTACATATACTTGTCAGTAGTTTTTAAATATACTAGTGCACTAGTAAAATGGACAGCTTTAAGAGAAGTGTGTTGTTACTGCTGCTTGTGGAAATTGCAACTGTTGAGCAAAGTTAAGGCTCTTTGCAAATGAAGTTAACATATCGTTTTATCAGAGTCATGAATTTATATACACCATTAAAATAGTATTTATTTCCAAATCTTTTGGCTTTTCTAACAACATGCATGGTTGCAGGATCACAGAGTATAGTTAATGTTGGAAGGCATCTCTGCAGATCATCTGGTCTAACCTCCAAGCTCAGGCAGGGCCATCTAGAGCCAGTTGCCCAGATCTCTATCCAGATGGTTTTTTAATATATCCAAGGTGCAGATTCCACAACCTCTCTGGGCAACCTGTGCCAGTGCTCAGTCACCCTCACAATAAAATTAATGTCTTTCCTGACTTTCAGAGGGAACCTTCTATGCTTCAATATGTTTGTGCCTGAATGATCCTAGTATCAAATGATGTCAAAGCTTTGCTTTACAGAGACCCTTGACTGTACATTTTCAGTCTTCAAAGCTGGTTTTTAGGAGTGCTTGTAGTTCAAGAGTTTTATTTAGAAATATTGTAATATTTAGTGTGCAAGCTGGGAAAGGTAGCCACGTACCAAATGTTCTCCTTTGTTTCTTGGGCCAGGTCCAGTACTAAGAAAGCCTTCCTGAGCTTGGAAACAATGAACATGTTAAAATTTATTTAGTAGAAACTTTGGAAGTATTTTCTTTCTGCATCAATTAAGAGGAGTAATTTAAGCTGTTTTAAACATTGGTGAAGTCAGTGACACACTTTTAAGCTGGTACAGTCGAACATCTTCTGTTAGGAGTATGTCAGTAGGTGGGAATAGAAACAAAAGCCAAGATATGACAGTCTCTTGTAACACAGATGCTATTTTCTTTTCTTATTTGAACGTTTCCCTGTGTTGACAATATTCCCTGTAGGTGATCCTGCTTTAATTACAGAACAGCTACTAGATTCCATGTGGTTTTCTCTCAGTTAATGCATTAACACCTACTTCTGCATATCTTTGTTTAGTAAAGAAACATGGATGTAGGGGATAGGTAACAAATCAAACTGTTTTTACAAATCTGAAAGAATAAAGCAAATGCTTATGTTGACCAATATTAAACATAATTGTTAAGCTCCAACTGAATAATTTTTTGAGTGCAAACTTTCAGTTGCACCACAAGTTCTCATGAAGACTGGAAGATTTTACACCTTTCCATATAGTATTGTTAATAACTATTTCCCCCAATAAAATAATGATGCCTCGATGAAAGCTTAGATGAAACTTAAATACATGATTTTACTTGTTGCAGCTACTCTATATGGCAAATGTGTATAATCTGATCGTTAAAGACTTGCAGTCAGTAGAATAATAAAATAATTATTTTTTGAGGCCTTCTAGTGGGCCTGAAAAGTATCCAGTCTGACCAATTCAAAGCAAGGCAAACTTCAGAGACAGAGCAGACTTTGCCCCATTCATTTCTGAAAACCTCCAGGAGTGGAGATTCTACAGCTGCTTTGGGCAACTTAGTGTGTCCTTAACTGCTCTCCTTCAGAACATTCTGTTGAAGTCTGATTGAAATTTCATTTGCTAGAACTTATGACCTCTGCCTCTTGGCTTTTTATACTGCACCTTGAAGAAGCAGGACAGTTTGTTTTCTTCAGCGTCCATTCTGCTGTGACTTCAGGAATTGGCCTGTAGCACGACCCTGACTCAATACTTTCTGTAGTACTCAGATACTGTTGGGAACATTGTACTTACTTGTTTGTAGTCTAAATATTTTATGGAGCATGTTAACATGGTGAATTGGCAAGGAAACATAGTATTGAAAAAGACTGCAGCATTGTACCAAGACCTTTTTTAGTGGCTCCTTAGCCAGTGCAGGGCTCAGACATGGCGGGTCAGCCCTCATTGCCAGAGCATCCTGGTACTTCGGTGCAAAAAACTTGGTGAGAGGGGCTCTGCTCACTGTGGAGAGCCGAATGTGAAGACCAAAGGGAGCAGTCGCTTCTCCTCCTCCCCAGCAGATCCCGTGAGAGAGGAGCAATAGGAGTGTGCAGGGCTGCCACCACAGTGTGGATTTCAAAGGCTCCTTAGCCAGCATAGGGCAGACCTAAGTCATCTCTGTTGACCAAAAAATGGTTGGAACTAGGTCCAAAATCAGCAGAGAAAGTGTAGGGACACAGACAGCATCCACCCACAACCATGCTGTTGTGCAGACATGCAGCTGTAAGGACTGCCTCAGCCTGTCACTCTTACCAGAAGATGGCAGAGATAGCACCTGTGTAAGATGTGACCAGGCTCAGGATGGTGGAAGAGCTAAAAGATGAAATGGAGAGGTTGAGGAGCATCAGGGGGAGTGATAGTGAGATAGATTGGTGGAGCAGCTTCCTGAGGCTCCAAGCAAATCACACAAATCAGAGGATTCCCTCCCCACTTATGGCCAGGCTTTGGAAAAGGACCTCAATGAAGAGGTAGAGTGGAAGTAGGTCCCTGCTCAGAAAAGCAGATGGATCCCCTCCCAGCCTTCCCCAGCATCTCATTTGATATTGCAGAACAGGTACACGGTTTTGCAGGAGGAGCTAGCTGTTGGAGAGGAGATTGATTCACCCAAGCCAGAAGTGCTGGAAAGACTGAGTTGCTCTCGACCCACCATCACTACTGGCTCTAAAAAGAAAAGTAGAAGGGTAATTGTGGTGGAGAGCTGTCTCTTGAGAGGGGCAGAGGGCCCAGTATGCCATCCTGACCCACGTCACAGGCAGGTTTGCTGCCTCCCTGGGGCACAGGTTAAGGAGGTAGCAGACAAACTTTCCACCCTAGTAAACCACTCTGATTATTATCCTGTTAATTTTTCAGGTGGGAAGTGATGAGGTTACCAAGAGAAGCCCAAAATCAATTAAAAGAGATTTTAGAGCCCTGAGGAGGCTGCTTAAGGGATCAGGAGCTCATGTTATTTTCTCCTCTGTCCCTTCAGTGGCAATCAAGAATGAGGACGTGAACAGAAAGAGCCATCTAGTGAATGCCTGGCTCCAGGACTGCTGTTACAGGCAGGGTTTTGGGTGCTTCAAACATGGACTGCTATATGAGACGCCTGGCCTGCAGGCAGGAGGATGTACCTGTCCCAGAGGGGGAAAGGAATTCTGGAGCAGGAGTTAGTGGAACTCACTGACAGAGCTTTAAACTAGAAGAGGGAATGGGGGACAACCGCCTTAGATAGTGAAAACCCTGGGTATAGAAGCCCAGCACATGTGAGGCAGTGTGGCATGACAGATAACAACAAGGGCTGTCACCCCTCGGTATTGAAAACTGTGTACTCGGCCCCCTCCCTGAAATGATTATACACCAATATACCACAGCATGGGCAATAAACAGGAGGAGCTGGAGGCAGTTGTGCAGCAGGAAAACTATGATGTAGTAGCAATCACAGAAACCTAGTGGGATGACTCCCACAATTAGTGTGTTGCAGTTGATACCTGTCAACTTTTCAGAAGGGATAGAAAAGGAAGAAGAGGTGGTGTAGTAGCCCTCTGTTAGAGAGACATATGAAGCCATACAAATGAATGTAGGTGAGGATAGAGTTGAGTCATTGTGGGTGAGAATGAAGTGTAAAGCCAGCAAGAGAGATACTGTGGTGGGAATCTGTTATAGACCACCCAACCAGGATAAGGAAACATTAAATTTTTTATAGGCAGCTGCAAGAAGTTTCACAGTCACTGCCTCTTGTGCTCATGGAAGACTTCAGTTTCCCTGATATCTGCTGGATATACAACACAGCAAAGAGAGAACAGTCCCAGAGGCTCCTGGAAGATAACGTCGTGACACAACTGGTGAGGGACCCAACCAGGGAAGATGCCCTCTTGGACAAGTAAAGATTGTAGGTCCTCTGGGGCACAGTGATCATGAGTGGATTGAGTTTTCAATCCTTGGAAAAACGTAACTTGGTCCAGTGCCTCACCACCTGCATAGTGAGTAATTTATTCCTAAGATCTGTTCTAAATCTATCCTCTTAGTTTAAAACCATTCCTTCTTGTCTTATCACTAGATGCCCTATTAAGAGAGGGAGAATCCTCTCACTTGACCTGCTGGGGATACTTTTCTTGATAGACCCAAGCATACAGCTGGCCTTCTGGGCTGCACTCATTGTAATGCTGAACTTCTTATCAGCCAGCACCCCCAACTCAGATGCAGGACCATGAACTTGGACTTGTGGAATTCATGCAGTTAAATAAATAGACATAGTGTTACTGGATGATCTGGACAGATTTATGCATCACGACAATATAGCAGATATAATAAAGGCAACAAATACAGTACTTTTATTAAATATTAATATTTTATTAAATATTCAATATTTGGAGAGTTGCAGTCTCCATTGAAGGTCAGTGTCCTTCTGCAGAAGGATATTATCTGAACACTTAGTGTTTTGCAACAGAAGTGTATTACATCTAAATGCATCCAAATACTTAATTGAATGATCATAGAATCATAGAATAGAATCATGGAATCACCAGGGACTGGAAGGGACCCCGAAAGATCATCCAGTCCAATTCCCCTGCCAGAGCAGGCTCACCTCACTGGAGAAGCCATGGAATCGGAATCACTCAGGGTTGAAAGGAACCATCATGCAGTTCTAACCCCCCAAGCACAGGCAGGGACACCCCACCCTAGACCAGGCTGGCCAGAGCCACATCCAGCCTGGCCTTAAACACCTCCAGGGATGGGGCCCCAACCACCTCCCTGGGCAACCCATTGCAGCCTCTCACCACTCTCACGGTAAAGAACTTCCTCCTCACATCCACTCTAAATCTACCCATCTCCAGCTTTGCTCCAGTCCCCCTAGTCCTGTCACTACAAACCATCTTAAATAGTCCTTCCCCAGCCTTTATTGTGACCCCCTTCAGATACTGGAAGGCCACAATAAGGTCACCTGGGAGCCTCCTCTTCTCCACACTGAAGAACCTGTCCTCACAGGAGAGGTGCTCCAGCCCTCTGATCATCCTCATGGCCCTCCTCTGCACTCGCTCCAGCATCTCCACATCCCTCTTGTAATAAGGCCTCCAGTACTGGACACAGTCCTCCAGGTGAGGTCTCACCAGAGTGGAGTAGAGGGGGAGAGTCACCTCCCTCGACCTGCTGGCTACACTTCTCCTGATGCAGCCCAGGATCCGGTTTGCCTTCTGGGCAGTGTAACATTTCATACTAATGTCATACAATTTCATACAAGGAAATAATATTCTACAAGTTTAAGACAGCAGAGTAATGTGTGCATTATTAATTGAGCTACGTGTTTATCTCTGAAGCAAGACACTCAGGTCCCTGGCATTACAAACTGGTAGTATATGAAGTATCTGGAGTGTATGGATTTATTTCTGAGTAGTTGGGGTTGTAATGGGATAACAAATCCAGATCTGTACTTAAGATAGAAAGATTAAAGACAACTAACTAGTAATGGACAGAAGATAGAAAGACTAAAGACAACTAACTAGTAATGGACTAAAGACAACTAGTAATGGATCAGAGTGACTTCTCTTACTTTCATGTTCTTTCTGTGTCTCATTTCTCTCTTTTCCCTCCTGACTTTCTTTAAAAAATTCAATTTTGGTCTTTGTGTTGATTGCTTTGCAAGAGTTTTGAGAACTTTGACTTTATTATGGAAAACTACCTATTTTGAGAATGCTTGAAACTGAATGTTTAAAATTGTTTCAGGTACTAAAAAAATATTTGGTATTGTAGTTACTTAATGTGCCTCTCCACTGATTTTCTTGTGTTGTGATTTGAACCTTGCCTACTTGAAATGTACAGTACATAGTCAATTTGGAGGACCTGCCAAGAATGGAATAAATGCATAAAAAAGGCTAAATAACTGCAGAAGTTCAAATTGTCTAAGAAACACATTTTGAAATATGAAACTTGTACAGATTTGAGTTGTAGTACCTATGTAGCTCAATCTACAGTAGATGTAGCTAGATTGTAGTTGGTGAGAACTGGTGTGTCTTGAGCAATATGATGTGATGCTGACCTGGCAGTGCAGGACTAATGGTTGAGCTTGGATCATAGGATCATAGGATGTTAGGGGTTGGAAGGGACCCAAGAGATCATCGAGTCCACCCCCCCCGCCGGAGCAGGACAAAACTATCTAACACAGATCACAGAGGAACGCATCCAGGCGGGCCTTGAAAGTCCCCAGAGAGGGAGACTCCACGACCTCCCTGGGGAGCCTGTTCCAGTGCTCTGTGACCCTCACAGTAAAGAAGTTCCCCCTTGTGTTGAGGCGAAACCTCCTCTGCTGCAACTTACACCCATTGCTCCTTGTCCTATCACAGGGAGCAAGTGGAAAGAGCCTGTCCCCCCCAATCCTGGCCAGCCTTCAGATACTTATAAACATTTATCAAATCTCCCCTAAGTCTTCTCTTCTCCAGACTAAAAAGCCCCAAGTCCCTCAGCCTCTCCTCATAAGCCATGCCCTCCTGTCCCCTAATCATCCTCGTAGCCCTCCGCTGGACCCTCTCCAGTAGATCCTTGTCCCTCTTAAACTGGGGGGCCCAAAACTGAACACAGTACTCAAGATGAGGCCTCACCAGGGCAGAGTAGAGGGGGAGAAGAACTTCCCTCGATCTGCTGGACACACTCCTCCTAATACACCCCAGGATCCCATTGGCCTTCTTGGCCACCAGGGCACATTGCTGTGCCATGGTTAACCTGTTGTCCACCAGGACCCCCAGGTCCCTCTCCACAGGACTGCTTTCCAGTAGATCACCTCCCAGCCTGTACTGGTGGAGTTTGTTATTCCTCCCCAGATGCAGGACTCTGCACTTGTCCCTGTTGAACCTCATCTGGTTTCTCTGTGCCCAGCCCTCCAGTCTGTCCAGGTCTCTCTGGATGGCAGCACAGCCCTCAGCCGTATCAGCCAAGCCTCCCAGCTTGGTGTCGTCGGCAAACTTGCTGAGCAGACACTCTGTGCCCTCATCAATGTCATTGATGAAGATGTTGAACAAGACCGGTCCCAGCACCGATCCCTGAGGGACACCACTAGTCACAGCTTTCCAGCTGGACCTGGCACCATTGATCATCACCCTCTGAACTCTATCCTGCAACCAGTTCCTAACCCACCTCACTGTTTGCTCTTCCATCCCACACTTCCTCAGCTTGCTCACTAAAATTGCATGGGAGACAGTGTCAAAGGCCTTGCTAAGGTCAAGGTAGACCACATCCACTGGTTTCCCTGAATCTAACCATTCAGTTATTGCATTATAGAATGCTATCAGGTTAGTCAAGCAGGACTTCCCCTTCATAAATCCGTGCTGACTACTCCTGATAACCTTCTTCTCTTCCAAGTGCCTTGAGATGCCCTCTAGCAGGAGCCGCTCCATCATTTTTCCAGGGATGGAGGTGAGGCCGACTCGTCTATAGTTACCTGGAACTTCTTTCTTGCCCCTCTTGAAGACTGGAGTGACATTGGCTCTCCTCCAGTCCTCAGACACCTCAGATCATAAACGTCTCTTTCAACCAAACTGATTTTGTGATTCTGAGTGATTATGTATTATCTCATTGAACTTAATCCAGTCAAAAATATATTTTTGTCGCTGCAGAGAAACTTTGCCCATCTCACTGGCTATGGAAAGATGAATTACAGGCTGTTCCCTCTGGAGTCTCTCAGGGCTGGTCTACAACTTCAAAGTTTTGTTGGCAACTTACTGGGCAATTAGATTCTCAGGAAGTACTTCAAAGGAATATGGATGTTTAGCTGGCAGGAATGGATGTTTTCCAGGCCCGTAGGTATTTTTAAAATAGTCTACTGCCAACTGTCCTGTCTTCCTAGCAGTTGAAGCTTGTTCAGACAAGTTTCTGCAGTCCTCTACATGAAATGGAACCTCTAAGGCAGGGGTCCTCAAACTTTTTAAACACGGGGCCAGTTCCCTGTCCCTCGGACCGTGTCGGGGGCCGGAGCCTGGCCCCGCAGTAGGCAGGAAGCAGAGAACTGCGGCCGGGCGGTGGTGGCGGGGGGATAGTACCGGCAGAGCCGTGGGCCAGGGTTTGAGGACCCCTGCTCTAAGGTTTTGTAGGTATCAAAAGTACTTAACATCTAGAACAGCAGACTGCACAAGAACAGTATGTGTCTTACCAGCAGTTGTAAAAGTTGTGAATTAGAGGTGTATGTTGAACGATGACACAGACTAACATAGAGCAACCATTCTTCCACTGATTTGTCTCATACTTAAAGGACAGTGTTAGTTGCCTTGGACTGACTGCAGAATCCTGGAGAATCAAACTTCTGTTCATGTGAAGTAAATGGATACAAAATGCTCTAAAGACACAAAATATTACTGCAAATAGTAAAATTTATTGTGGGATTTAACAGGAACTGTAGAAGTTATTATTCGACATTTAACTACTTTTATTTCATTCCTTATGTAGTTTCCCCAAAACAGTATCTGGTGTGAAATGCAATGGTAATTATCAACATTTTCACATGTGTGGCTATCAGTTTTTAATTTACTTGACAAGTAACCTTTTTAAACTGAAGCTTTTGTAAAAATCAGTTTGTTGACGACAGAACTGTGCTCTGTTTAGTCAGTTGAAAATTATCATTTTTTAAAAAAGGCTGAATGAAAAAGCTGATGGGGCATTTTTTTTGACTCATTTTTTGGCACTGATGCAGAAAAGTGATTAGTAACTGATGCCAAAACTATAAGCAAACTAGATCCACATATGTTCTTTTTAAAACCAAAGCAGTCCTGTCAAGGTGTTCAATGCTTGTTCACTGGTATCCCAAAAGTAAGTTACGAAGTGGATTTTTGGGAGCTTGAAAATCATGTCACTAATCTGTATGAGGTTGCAGGAGGACTGACAAGCAGGAAGTAAAATTGGTAAGAGTGTTCAGCCCATATATTCTATTGAAGCAATCATACTAAATGTTTACCTCAACAATGACTGAAACAGTCATCACCATTATGTTTTCCCAGTGTTGCTGCAACATTTGGATAACACATTTTGAAACTAAAATGAGATATATTTATTAATTTAAAGCTGTATCTTTGGAGGAGCTTGTGGGGGGAGTGATGAAGTTGGAGAGGGTTTAAGCAATTGCAAAATCCACAAAAAAACCCCTTTCTTAAATCTCTGGATGCTTATTGTGTCTTATGAAACTGAGTCAGGATATTTTTCATTGATGTAAATGCTTGTTTTACTTAGAGGTCAAAGGCTTATTATATGCTTAGTTTTATTCTTCTGATAAACGTGCTGTAACAGGGTCTTCTTTACCACAACGATAAAGCACTTTTCAGAGTCAGAAATAGCCTCTACAAAAGAGCAACTAGTGTATTGGAGTATTTGTTTCTTGTTAGAGGAAGGTACCTAGGTTTTGTGACATAGTGTATTGCTAATACTTCTTTGCTGTACATACTTCCTGGAAGCAGTTACTTAAGCTTTCTTGACTGCACAATGATCACTTCAGAAGTTATATGAATTTCTGTGAGTTTCATTATTATGACCTTTTGCTACCTTAGACCTGAACTGGAAAAACCGTAGCATACTGGTTTACATCTACTCCATAGTTGCATTGTCACATCAATGTGCAAAGCATTGCTGCATCCTTCTTCCATACTTCAAGTCATGCTGTGGTGTCGTGACTGCGCTGAACAGGTTTACAGCTTGGATTTCAGGAGTCATGCTGATATAACAGTACTTGGAGCTCTGAGGAGAAAACAGGATTTGAAAGTTTTCAGTATTTTCTCTTGGCTGTGATAAGTGTTTCTTCATTGAGACTTAGTTGTTCTGAATACTGTGCACAAAGATCTCTCTTTTTTTCTGTTCAAAAACCAAGGTGCATTCTTCTCTGGAGTGAGGTGCTATGTCCTTAGGGTGGTCAGTGTTTGAAAGCCAGCAGCTTTGGTCCAAGGTGTTAAAATAGGAACTTCTGGCTTGTACGTACAGTATTGTATATTCTCAGATTGTCCATTGTCCAGCAATGAATGATGTAATCAGTGAAGAACAAGGTTTTTTCCCCCCGGAAAAATGAAAGGAAGCAAATCTACAGACACTAAGTTGCAGCTTTTAACAACAACGTGATTCTTCTTGCAGCATATCTCTTCTTACAGAGCTTCAGCTCTTCGCCCACAGTTGTTCAGTGTAGGTCTTTGCTGTAAGCCATAGGTCTTGCGAGAACCTTCAAGAAGAGGAAATACTGCACAGAGAAGTGAGCATATGAGAGAAAGGCTGCAGAGGGCACAGACAGACTGTAAGGACAACATGCGGTATGTGTGCTTGTACCTCGACAGACGTCAGCACTTATCGCCTGTTGTGTGTGCAGTTACCTTCCTTGTCTGTTTAGTGCAGTAACTGCCTGTGGCACGTTGTGTCTGACTGTGGCTTCTTTTTGGAGCCTGTGAGATGCGGTTTGAACTGCACCTTTGTTCTCAGACACTCTGTTGCACTATGCTATCTTTTCACAGATCTCAGGGAAGCAGGTTTCTTAACCTGTACTCCTCTCCTGAATTTAAAGCACATTCAGTGCAATCTCCTTTATCTAGGAGAGGGCCACTTTGTACTGGGGTGTGAGGCTCTTTTGGTACTTCTCAGCCAGGTAATAGCTTGATTTGACTTGAGGAACCTGTTTGGATGCATCACATCCAACTGAATTTAACAATAGAATTCCTGTTGACATCAGGAAGTTCTGTTATCATTTGTTGTCATTGGGTGTCTGTGATGACATTGCATTCATACTGTTCAGATTATTTAATTTGCTTCTCCAGCTGATTTTTGTCAAGCTCTCTTCATCTGTCCTAATCTACATAGGAAGAAAGATCCATGCAAACCTGTCTGTCTGTTTTGCAGCTTAATTTAATTTGAAAGGAGAGTGACTATAAGAGGATATGAAAAGCTTTCTCTGACATTTTGTACAGGAAAAACACTTGGCCTTTATTTGGTCATTATCACTAAACAGCTATTATGAAGCCATTGCTTTTTTTGAGAGTATAATCCTTCACCATTCATTCACGATAAGAAATGGCTGAAGGAGTACACCGTGTCAGTGTAATTTCCATTCTAACACAGTGACTTCTCAGTTTAGTGTGTACACAGGTGGGTGCTCCTCAAGCAACTGAGACAGCAAAAGTTCTTACAGCCTATTAGCCTGCTTGACTTTTTCTCTCCTGATGGTATTGCCTTCCTACTAGAGCAGCTAAATCACTCATTTGATATTTTACCTTTTTAAATCTTATGAATACCTTGTTAGTTAAGCTAGCTGCTAGTGATGAAGTTAAATTGGATACAGACCTACAGTGGTGGTCTAGAAGCTGGTATAACTTGATGAAGAGTTAGTAGTAGTGGCTCTGGTGTTTTGTTGGATGCCTTTGTGGAACATCATGTAGAATGCATAAGTCTATGGACAGAGAGCTGAAAGTTTACACCCTAAGTTTACACTGGATGGTAGGAAGGATTTCTTCACCAAAAGGGGTTTTGGAACAGGCTGCACAGGGCAGTGGTGGAGTCACTATCCCTGGAAATACTGAAACAACCTGTGAACTTAGTGCTTAAGGACATGATTTAGTTTTGAACAGCCAGTATGAGGTCCAAGGTTGGACTTGATGATCTTACAGGTGTCTTTGGACCAAAAATATTTTGTGATTCTGTAAACTTACTAGATAGAAGCAGGAAGAGTAATCTCAGTTTTGAATCGAGCTGAACTAAAATATCAGTGAATGTATAACATTGTCAATAATGTCCTAGGCTGGGCTGCGTGGACACTGTCATCAGAGGGGAGTAATACTTACACGGCTGCTTTGCATTCAATTGAGATTAGTATTAGACTTATAATAAAACATCAGGGATTGCATTCCCTCTGTTGCAAAAGTTGAAATCTGAAATTTGTGATACAAAACCTCTCCAGTTATGCCTTTTTTGCAAACCTTCACAGAATCACTCTGGTTGGAAAAGACCCCTGGGATCATCGAGTCCAACCATCTACCCTACCTTACAGTTTCACCCCTAAACCAGGTCCCTCAACACCTCATCCAAATGATCTTTAAACACACCCAGGGATGGCGACTCAACCACCTCCCTGGGAAGCCCATTCCAGTGCCTGTCCACCCTCTCTGTGAAAAATGTTTTCCTAATATCAAGTCTAAACCCACCCTGTTGTAACTTGAACCCATCCCCTCTTGTTCTGTCACCAATTGCTTGTGAGAAGAGACCGGCACCAACCTCTCAGGTAGTTGTAGAGTATGATGAGGTCTCCTCTCAACTTTCTTGTCTTCAAATAAAAGAGCCCCAGCAACTTCAGTCTTTCCTCATAAGATGTATTCTCCAGGCCCTTCACCAGCTTAGTTGCCCTCCTCTTCACCTGCTCCAGCACCTCCCTTGTAAGTCCTTTGTGAAACAGAAAAGCTACTACATTTGGAAACACACGAATGGAGCATCAACATTTTCAAGCTCTTAGTAAGTGATGGATCTGTATATATTTGAACAAATAATGCATCTGGAAGAATACATCATTATATACATATTCCACAGAAGCTTTTGGTTTTGTTTAGGGGTTTGTGAACCCTGATAGATCTAAAAATCAGCAGCTATGAGTGCTGTAATAACTCAGTAATGTCATCTGTTTGGTATCAGGAGTCTTCTTTTGCAGTAGCTAAGTGTCTTTTAATATATTGTGTGGTCTGGTAATGTTGTAAAGCTGTCTGGCTTCACTGAGGAGTAAATGACCAAGTATCAGCAGTTTGTAAAGCCTTTTAATAAAGCTGAAAGAACAGCTAATGACAGTGTACAGTGCTAGAACAAAGCCATAAAGACTGGATATCCAAGTATTGATGGCCACTTAGTTGCTAAAATAATTACAGTTCATGTGGTTTTGGCTTTTGCAACTTAGGAGTATAAATCCTTTTTGTTGAATTTCTACAAAATGTTATTCAGGAAACACATTTCTGCAAGAAAACTGCCAAATGCTTAGCCACAGAAAGCAAAAACATGTCTTTGAAACCTGTCATCCAGTCATCTGTCAGTGTATTCATTAACTTTTGAAATGCCCCCAAGCATTCTGCCCTGGCAGAAAAAAGTTGTTTTGAAAGAAGAAATATCTTTCTCATGTTAAAATTTATACTGGAGTTTTGTAAGCAAATCACTGTCCTACTCTAGTGGCAAAAAGAAAGAAGAAATGAAATATTCTCCCTGGCAAAGTACATTAACAATTGAATCTGTGGATTATTCACAAACTGCTTTCATCCCTGCCTTGTTCTGTAATTCTTTTAAAGCAAGTCATGAGAGACTGAAAAAAGGAGGGTCAGGCTCTCTGGGAACAGTGTCCCTTCTGCGTCCGCTTAGTGCAGCATTTGATCTCAGTCAAGTGCCAAAAGGAAAGCTCTGGCTACTGTCACTGCACACAGGAGCACGTTCACCTCTGTTCAAAAGTACACTTTGATCACAACAGGTGAATGTTTCTCATTCACCTCCACACTTGTGTAAATTAATTACGTTTCTGAGTTGTTCTGGTTTTAATTGGATCAGAACCAATTTTGTTTAGTGATTTTATTTTTCACCTCAGGCTCTTCTAACTAACTGCCCTTTCTGAACTTAACAGCATGTGTGTGGAGACACTGTCTACTTCTACAAGTGGTAATGCTTGATGTTTGCGGTTACTATCAGAACTGAGATGCAGAAAGGCTGTTGCTTATACTTGCTACTGCGAAGACCCACATCACTGCTAATATTGTGTGTCGTCCTGGGGGTGCAGAAAATGATACCTTCAGGAACAGGATGTGGATGGGACTGGGTATTCCATTCCAGCCCACTGACCAAGAGGGTGTATGTCGTATTGGGCATAAAGCTCACTGCAAGGGTCAGCCGTCTTCTCTTTGCCTCCCTTCTTCAATGGCTGGCATCTGAGGAGGACTCTGTTCTGCCTTTGATCCCAATCTGTGCATTCCTGAGTCCAGCTCCTGTGTCAGGTTCCTGTCTGCTGCTGTGAGAGCACTCCGGGAGGTTCTTCAAAATCTCCTTTTTGGAGTAGCCTGCATGCTGAGATGCCTCTTGGCCAACATTGGTGTCCAAAGCAGTAGTTACCTTATTTTTTTAATGCATGGACAGAGCTTTTTGAGAATTTTTCTTTTTTGTTTTTCCTAGAAGAGGATAGCAGTTGAAATGAAATTAGTAGCCACAGCCTCTGGCAACTCTGTTCCCCCTTGAGCTTTTAGGGACACACAGTTTAAATGGATATTTAGCCAAAATAGATTTTACATTCTGGTACAGCTTGGTGAGTTTTGATAGAGAATCTTGGGTTGGTTTTCCCTTGGCATCACAGAGCATTATATTAACCTGAAAAATGTTCTGTCAAGTACTTCTCTTTGCCTGCACCCCTTTTCCGTGAACACCTTAAAGTAACACTTTCCAGATCCCAGTTTATAAAAGCTTTGACTTAGGGATAACGTAATGATTTCTATACCTCTTAGAGACTGGTGTGCAAATGGAAAAGCTATTGAGATGCAACTTGAGCACAGGAACTACACAGTGCAGTGTCTTTAAAGGAGAGAACTCATCAAAGCAGCAGGTTCTGATGAAGCTGAGAAATACTGTTCTAATTTGTCCCAGGGCAGACTAAATACTACCTGTGTATGGGTATGTTTGTGTATACATGTACGCACACACTTGTCCGTTGCTAATTCTATAATTACTTATACAGTTACATAATTGATATATACCAAGTAATTTTCTTATCTGTAGAAACACAAGCCTTCAAATACAGAATTTATACTATTTATAAAATGCTTCCTGGTAAATATATAACTAACTATATATATAAGCTAACTTTGTGCTCTTCAGGGCCATGCTTGCAGAAGTCCCATGGGCTAAGGCTCTGGAGGGGAGGGGAGCTCAGGAAAGTTGGCTGATTTTTAAAGACCACTTCCTCCAGGCTCAAGCTAGGTGCATTCCCCTGAATAAAAAATCAGGTAGACGTGCTAGGAGACCTGCATGGTTGAATAAGGAGCTCCTGAAGGTAATCTCAGGCAAGAGGGAATCTTACAATTCATGGAAGAAGGGAGAACTATAGGGAAGTAGTCAAGGAGCAGTGGGTGTAAGTTGCAGCAGAGGAGGTTCCGCCTCAACACAAGGGGGAACTTCTTTGCTGTGAGGGTCACAGAGCACTGGAACAGACTCCCCAGGGAGGTCGTGGAGTCTCCTTCTCTGGGGACTTTCAAGGCCCGCCTGGATGTGTTCCTCTGTGATCTGTGTTAGATAGTTTTGTCTTGCTCAGGCAGGGGGGTTGGACTCGATGATCTCTTGGGTCCCTTCCAACCCCTGACATCCTATGATCCTATGATCCTTTGATCCTATATGTGAAGGATGTTGCTATGTTACAACTATTTTGCAGAACACTGCATATATTGATGTGTGGTGTCATTAATTATATGGTAGTTGCCTACACTTTCTAAAACTATTTTACTCCCTGTAAACAAATCTTGTTTGAATAAATTAGCGTTAAAGGTTGGTGCATAGAAAACTAAGGCAGGAAATTCCAATAAATGCTTGACATTCCCGTTTACATTACTTACAGGGTTTGCAGAATATAACACTTCTCTTCAGAATTAAAAATTCACATATCTATCAGACTACACTAGGAGCAGTGCTGCAATTCATAGGAAGAAATATATGTTTTGAATCATGAGATAGATTGGTGGTATAGCACTCTCTCATCTCTTAGAGCTGCCCAGGAGTCAGAGGAGCCTGGTATTTCCCATCACCGGGAAGAAGGTGCTCAGGAACTGGAAGAGCTCGAGGCTTTGTCCCATAAGGAAGAAGGTGGGGTTCCCCCTGATGATGAGGAATGGGAACTGGTTCCCATCCGGGGGGAAACAGAACCCTCTCCTGCCCCCCTGTGCCTTTCCAGATGCCACCTCTCCATCTGCCCTTGGAGAACAGGTTCGGGGCACTGGATTTTGGGGATCAGGATGAGGAGGTTGAAGACATTGTCTTAACTAAAGAGAACCCTTACAAAAAAACAAATCAAAACCTCTAATACAAAAAAGAAGAGAAGGGTGGTGATAGTCGGTGACTCCTTTCTGAAAGGGACGGAAGGTCCTGTGTGTAGACCAGACCCTTCCCACAGGGAGGTCTGCTGCCTTCC
>VXBP01006550.1:12825-26580 GCA_013400115.1 Rhinopomastus cyanomelas | reverse complement strand
CTTCAGGAGGGCCAGCTTTGGCCTTCTCAAGCAATTGCTAGGGGACATCCCATGGGACAGGGTACTGGCAGGTAAGGGAGCTCAGGACAGCTGGCAAACATTCAAGGACTGCTTTCTAGAAGCACAAGAAATGAGTATCCCAACAAGGAATAAGTCAAGGAAGGGGGCCAAAAGACCCGTGTGGTTAACCACACGGTTAACTACTAGGCAAACTGAAGAGGAAGAAGCAAGCCTATAAGTCATGGAAGGAGGGGGTGGCCACTTGGGGTGATTATAAGGCTCTGGTGAGGGAATGTAGGGATGCAACTAGCAAGGCCAAGGCCTCCTTGGAATTAAACCTTGCAAGAGAGGTCAAAGGCAACAAAAAAAGCTTCTTCAAATATATAGCAAGTAAAAGTAAAAATAGAGGCAGCGTAGGCCCCCTGCAGAATGAGGTGGGTACCCTGGAGACAGAGGATGCAGAGAAGGCAGACACATATTGAACAAGTAATTAATCTGAATGAAATATCTAATTATAAGTTAAAGTCTGTGAGAGCAACATGACAGAATTCCTTTGGTAATGCAGTAAGGTTTCAGTTCTGAGGAGTTAATTCTTTCCCATTTTAAAGTAGGGGAAAAGGAAGTCTATTTTGGAGGCTGCCTTTGAATAATGTATTTTAACCTTTATTGATTTCATAGAGGTTTGAAAAGTCATGGTGGGTGTTGGTGACTTTCCATTTGCGGAGTTGAGTATATTAGACATACTAGGATCTTTCCTTGATAATTTTATAATATTTTTAAGAAAAACAACTCTCTATAAATACCTCTTTTCAGATGTTAAACTCTTAGGTAATTTTCCTTGGCATTGCTGAATGTTTTGTATCTGTGCTTCAGTAAGGCGGAACTGAGTCAGCTTGGTGATGGGGTTATGTCAATACACTGTTCACCCAGCTCCGATCCATGAAGACATAGGCAGGGGTTACAGTTTCACATGATGCTTTACTTCGCTTAATTTCAGGCTGTCATCCAAACGAGGTAGTTCCTTTTGGGAAATCTGTCATGTCAGAACCTAAACTTTTCTTGCATGGGTTTGTTTTCTCTTCGGTTAATGAAATTATGTAGCCCACAGCAGGTACTTGTAAGCAGAGGCAGGAGCTGACCTCTCTTCTTGACAGCTGCTTGTCGTTATATCAGAGAAGGCCTGATGTGAAAATCCATCCCTAAATAAAGTTCCGACTTTTTTACTAAAGTGAAAGGCAACATTGGAGGGAACTATAAGGACCTCTCTTACTGAAAAAAGTGTATGGCCAGTGCATAGAGAGCCCTAATTCCTCTCCTTGATCCCCCTGCCACTTTCGGCCATGTTCTATTTTAATTTGTAGGTGACACAGCAAACAAAAGAAGAAAAGTGTTTGTCTGGTCTTCATGAACCTCTTTTTTTCATACTTGCAGTGGTTTGGCATACGTGGAAGATTAAGTACTGAAATGTACCCTTCTAGTAAAGTACTTGGATGATTGTGATACTATAGTGATTGATGACCAAAAAAGAGGGAACTACTTTTCAACCCTGGCTCTCAATCCTTGTCTAGTAGCAAAGTCAATTACTGCTAACTTCATTGTTACTCAGCAGCTAAATTTGTTCAGGTTTAGTTGTATCTGTTATCTCAACTCAGATTTTCCTGGATGCTTTTCTTTTGTTGCAGGTGCCTTGACCCAAATACATCAGAAGTGGTTTGTTTTGTTAAAAACAATATTTGAACTGTACTTTTTTTAAAGTCTTCGAGCCTTTTCTTTCTCTTTCTGTTTTCCCTGTGACATTCAATATCACTGTGAAACCAGTGCAGCAACTTAGGTAAACGTTCTCTGATTAAACATGTGAGAAAGCACGTGTGTGAAGTTCAGTGTCTTAGTCATGCCAACTGTTGGCTTTATGTCTGGAAATACTGGGTTTTTTGTATTAAACAAAAGGTCTATCACACTTTTCCCAGCATATATTAATGTGAGTATGGCTTGCAGTGGTAAAAACAGCCAAGAATGTGAGCCCTTGTGGAAAAAGGAATGTGGTTTAATTAAGTGGAAATGTTATTATCTTACCTAGCAACTACCCAGTAGTGAACATCGTGTGTAATTTGTTGGACCCAGCCTAATGCTGGGAACCCACTATCAAGATTAAAGAAGACTGAGAAAAGGTCTTGCTTCATGTTTATCTCCTCTATATTTTTGAGGAGGATCCTCTGGGCAGAACAGTGCTTTCTGACAGCAGCCAGCTCCTCCTATTGAATGAATGAAGAAGTTAAACATGAGGCTTGAGTGTGAATGCGGAGATCCCTCTGACACACTGCGAAAACCTGTAATATTTTAAAATTAAAAATAGCATTTATGATAAAATAAATAATAGCTATTTAAAATAAATAAAATAGGTTGGTTCACAGAATCACAGAACTGCTCTTGGTTGGAAAAGATACCTAAAATTAGAGTCCAGCCATCTACCTTACCTTACAAGTTCAGCCCTAAACCAGATCCCTCAACACCTCATCCAAATGATCTTTAAACACACCCAGGGATGGTGACTCAACCACCTCCCTGGGCAGCCCATTCCAGTGTCTGTCCACCCTCTCTGTGAAAAATTTTTTCCTAATATCAAGTCTAAACCCACCCTGTTGTAACTTGAACCCATCCCCTCTTGTTCTGTCACCAATTGCATGTGAGAAGAGACCAGCACCAACCTCTCCACAGTGTCCTTTCAGGTGGTTGTAGAGAGTGATGAGGCTCCCTCTCAGCCTCCTCCTCTTCAAGCTAAAGACCCCCAGCTCTTCCAGTCTCTCCTCACAACATTTATTCTGCAGGCCCTTCACCAGCTTAGTTGCCCTCCTGCACCTGTTGCAGCACCTCCACATCTCTCTTGTATTGAGGTGCACAAAACTGGACACAGTACTCAAGATGTGGCCTCACTGGTGCCAAATACAGGGGGACCCCAACCTCCCTACTCCTGCTGGCCACACTGTTTCTAATACAAGCCAGGATGCCACTGGCCTTGGCCACCTGAGCACACTGCTGCCTCATATTCATCTTCCTGTCAGTTAGAACCCCCAAGGCCCTCTCTGCCAGATGGCTCTCCAGCCACACCTCCCCAAGACTACATGTAGGATTGTGGCCCACGTGCAGGACCTGGCACTTGGCATTATTGAAGTTCCTGCCATTAACATTGGCCCATTGCTCCAGTCTATCCGAGTCTCTCTCTGAAGAGCCTCCCTGCCCTCTGGCAGTTGAACACTCCCACCTAACTTGGTGTCATCTGCAGACTTACTAAGGATACACTCTGTGTCCTTATCGAGATCATCAATAAAGATGTTAAACAGAGATGGAAGATGTTGAACAGAGATAGGTTGCCTTTGTTTTCCAGTTGCCTTTTCTTTCTACTCTTGGTTCAAGTACCAGAAAAACAAAACGCCTAAAGATGTAAATCTGAAAGAAGACCAGCCTCTGTCCTTTTTCTGCTATTCAGAATTGTATTCCTGTGCCCCAAGTATGTTGATGTCTGTTTTCTGCTTTTTTTTTTTTTTTTCTCCTGGAAGGGAAAGCTGGCAAGGGCTTTCCTTGGGCATTTTTGTCCGCTGACTGCTGCACAGGCAGCCAGTGTGAAATAGCCCCTTTTATGAATTTAATCCAATTCTGTCTAAAATACAGCACAAAAACTTTGTTTCAGGATCTCAAGTGACAAATACCCAAAAATCAAATGCACAAAACCCCCATCCTTGAGAATTTTAGTGTCTGATTTGATCTGAAAAAATGGGTTTTGTGCACTTACAGATAACAGTTGATTTGCTACTTTACACTTTATTCTGATGGGTAGTTTCAATTAAAATGTCTGGATAAATTGAACATAACTTAATTGTGGAATATATTTAGGAGTCTTATCTTGTAGCTTAAGGTAGAAAATTATGAACTATTTACCAAATCTTTGCAATGGAATAGCTTGAGTCAAGCTCCTGCTAAAGAGGGAAGGAATCAGAGCAGGGAGAGGGCTGCCCTCATTTTGCTGCCTGGCGTTGTCAGCCAGTCTCAGGTACTGTAACTGCCTTCTTTGCGAGAACATAATTGACTTAATATTTCATTGTTCTGACAGTAGGAAAAACTGTGTTTCAAAGCCTCTGCTACAGTGCGAGGTAGACTGTTCTTATGCAAAGTTTGACTGAGTTTTTTCTCCTTGATGGACTTTATTTCCCATCACTTTGCTTCAGACAGCTCTTCTCTCAGCAGGATGAAAAACAGCTCTTCCACCAGGTGCCTGGCTAGCTTACAGTTTCTAGGAACGGATCAAAGGCAGCATCTGTGTGTCTCCAAGAAAGGAAGGATGCCTTAGGACATACTGGCATGAGGATGGAGACAGATTAATACTTTCACAACTGGTTCTCTGCGATCCTGTCGTGATTTCTTGCTTGTTTCGAAAAGGAGACAGACTAATTTTGTAGTGCCTGCACACAGTGCAATCCTCAGTAACATCAGGAAAGTACATGCTGGGTGGAGTTGCTTTTTCCTTTTGCTCCACCTGTGTGCCAGGTGAAGCACACACCAGGAGCTCTACTTTAGGTAGCAGCTTCTTCTCATAGATCATATGGGAATATTAGGTAAGATGTTGCCACAAGTCTTCCTTTCCAGAAGTACTGCTTTGAGACACATTCTTCTTCTGAGCAAATCTGAATTGGGAACTGAAGCTGTGGAACCCTAGGGAATGGTGCCTGAAGGGAAGTTAAAGGTGAGACCGAAAACCAGGCTTATCGCAGAGATATAAAAGCAGAAGATAAAAATCAGTTTCTTCCCAGTGGTGTAGTGGATTCAACATCCCCTTACAGACCCAATTAAAATAACGTTTGATTGTAATGAATACAACAAATGACAGTTTAAAGTCTCTGGATAAATTGAGAAAACAGCAAAATTTAATTTTATATTCAAGATTAAAGAGTACTTTTTGGTCTCAGTTATATTGTGGTTCCTCTAGCATGTAATCGGTAAGGCAATTTCATGTAAGATTAAAAATCCTTGGACAGAAGCATCTCTCTCAATTCAAATGAGCAGGGCTGAGAAAATAATTTTAGCCTTCACTGTTGATTTACAGCAATTTTGTATTCTGTACGTGTTGAAATTCAGGGCAGTATCCCCTGCAAGTGTTGCTTGAGAGTTGAGTGAGTAGTCCTTTGTATTTTTTTAAGGGTTCTAGATTTGAAAATATGCAAAGGAGGGGGACTGACTGACAAGCTGCCTGGACACACTGTTATTGTAGCTTTGACTAGGCTGACGGAGAATTTCTTCAAAGAGTAAGATAATCTATAAAAAGCTATAAAGCATCGGCAAGTGTTTGAAGTAATCAAAGCCTGTTATGAACATTATTTATTCTCACTTTTAAATGTCTTGCCCTCAGTTTTATGGTTTCTTCAAGTTTTGCCTTCTGAAAAGTTCATATCTTTGGATTGCTTTTGCATAAAAAATACTCATTAGATAGAATCATAGAATCACAGAATCACTAGGGATTGGAAGGGACCTCGAAAGATCATCTAGTCCAATCCGCCTGCAACAGCAGGATCACCTAAACCAAGTCACACAGGAACACATCCAGTGGGGTCTTGAATATCTCCAGTGAGGGAGACTCCACAACCCCCCTGGGCAGCCTGTTCCAGTGTTCTGTCACCCCCACCGTGAAGAAGTTCCTTCTCAGGTTGATGTGGAACCTCCTATGTTCCAGCTTACAACCATTGCCCCTCGTCCTATCACTACATGACACCGAGAAAAGCCCAGTGCTATCGTCCTGACACCCACCCCTCAAATATTTGTAGACATTAATGAGGTCACCTCTCAGTCTCCTCTTCTCCAAGCTAAAGAGACCCAGCTCCCTCAACCTCTCCTCATAAGGGAGGTGTTCCACCTCTCTTATCATCTTTGTTGCCCTACGCTGAACTCTCTCCAGCAGCTCCACATCCCTCTTGAACTGAGGAGCCCAGAACTGGACACAATACTCCAGGTGTGGTCTCACCAGGGCAGAGTAGAGGGGGAGAAGAACCTCTCTTGATCTGCTAACCACCCCTCTTCTAATCCACCCCAGGATGCTGTTGGCCCTCTTGGCCACAAGAGCACATTGCTGGCTCATAGTCATCTTGTTGTCCACCAGGACCCCCAAGTCCCTTTCCCCTACACTACACTCCAACAGGTCAGTCCCCAGCCTATACTGGTACCTGGGGTTGTTCTTGCCCAGATGCAAGACTCTGCACTTACTCTTGTTATAGCTCATTAGATTTTTCTCTGCCCAGTTCTCCAGCCTGTCCAGATCTCGCTGAATGGCAGCACAGTCTGCGGGGGTGTCGGCGACACCACCCAGCTTTGTGTCATCAGCAAACTTGCTGACAGTGCATGCCAATCCCTCATCCAAGTCATCAATGAATAGATTGAACAGGACCGGTCCCAGCACCGATCCCTGGGGCACTCCACTAGATACAGGCCTCCAACTAGACTCTGTCCCATTGACCACCACTCTCTGACTTCTACCCTGTAGCCAGTTTACAATCCACCTCACTACCCGAAAATCTAGGCCACACTGCCTCAGTTTGTCTGCAAGGATGCTGTGAGAGACCGTGTCAAATGCCTTTCTTAAGTCAAGATAGATGACATCCACGGCTCTGCCCTCATCCATCCACCTGGTTACACCCTCATAAAAGGCTATCAGGTTGGTCAAGCATGACTTTCCCTTTGTGAAGCCATGCTGACTGTCCCTAATGACCCTCCTGTCCTTGATGTGCCCGGAAACAGCCTCTAGTACAAATTGTTCCATCACCTTTCCTGGGATGGAGGTGAGGCTGACCTGGGTCTTCCTTCTTTCCCTTTTTAAAAATTGGGGTAACATTTGCTATTTTCCAGTCCCTAGGCACCTCTCCCGTTTCCCAGGACCTAGCAAAGATGACGGAGAGTGGCCTAGCAATGACTTCCGCCATCTCCCTCAGCACACGCGGGTGCATCCCATCTGGGCCCATAGATTTGTGCACATCCAGTTCGATCAACTTATCCCTAACCCAATCCTCATCAACCAAGGCAGGCTCACCTGTTGCCTCAACCTCCTCTGTAGTCTGGGGTCTAATGTCAACACAACCCTTAGCAGTATAGACAGATGCAAAGAAAGCGTTAAGTATCTCTGCCTTCTCTGCATCCTCTGTTTCCAGGGTACCCACCTCATTCTGCAGGGGGCAAACAATGTTACAATGTTACAACAATGCAAAAATATAGCTGGCAGTATTTACTGAAATAATTTCCAGTAACTGTGATGTTGAGAATACCCATGCCATTTGAGAGAAACTTGCTTTTGTGTGCAGTTGAGAAATTTAAGAACCTAGCTTAAGGAAAAAAAAAGATAGTTTGGAAATAAAATGGATCCATAATTACAGAATAAGAATTCAGTTGTGGGGTGAAGTCATGTCTTGTTTCTGTGTCTAGATGAGTTGTCATAACAATCAGATGCTTGGATGCCGTGTGGAGTGATACAAACACAATACAAGTATATATGTTAATAAGCTATTTTTATTTCTGAATAATTACATGTAGTTATTTTCTAGTGCAAAGTAATAGTCTTATCAGCCTACAAGTGCCAACCTACAGTCTGGATGACAATTTATATAGTAAAGTGCTTTGGCAGTAATGTCAGCAGAATTCCAAGAAGTCTTTGTTGTATTTTGAGGGGGATTCTATAATGTGTTTGTCCTCTTGCCGTGGTATTTTTTCCTTGAAGGCTCCGTCTTTAATATTTATTGTTGATTTTGTGAGAGGACAACACAGATGCTTAGGATAGTATAGGTATGATGAGAAAGCAAACTGTTAGAAAGAGTACATTGAATGGGAAAAACATGCTTCTTCCTCCACTGGTGTAGCTGTGCAGAACTGCACTGGGCTTAATTCACAGAGCAGGATCCCTACTGTTCTTGCATTGTGAGCAAGAAATCTCTTGTGTTAGAGATCTTGATTCAAAAGAAATTCAAGATCTTTTCCAATCCCTTATATTCTGTGATTCTGTGAGAAACTTCTTTTATCTCCTTGGTGCTAGGGTGAATGCAAAATAGAAATCAATGTGTGAACAATGTTAATTTTTACATCAAAGTGTAATGTTTACTTACTCAGGACTTCATGGGCATGATGTAAGAGGTTTGTTTTTGCTTCATTAGTGACTAGCATACACTACTGAAAAAAAGGCAGGGAAAGCCATTTCCTGGTTAGTGAATAAACGGGATTAACTTCTTGATGAATAAATGAGGTATTCTTACCGTAAAGGTTTGAATTAATGATTTGTATGGAAAAAGCTCACTCAGGCTCTAGTTGTTGGCTTTGTCCTATTGGAGCTTGCTTAAACTGCACCTAAAATTACATCATATTAGTGGTGTTAAGTATCTTCTCTGATTATTTTAAAGAGAAAATTGAAACTGAAAAATTGCCACATTTACGTAAACATGAAGCACAAAAATAACTTTCTTTTGTATTTTTAAGAAACTTTTTTTTCATCTTGGATAACACAGATATAAGGAAATAGCTGCAGAACAGAGATTTAACAGAATCAGCTGCAATAAAGATTATAGAACAAATCTTATGAATCTTAAGGCCAGTTCCGATGAAGTCAGTGGCAGATTTGCAGTAGCAAAATAAAGGATTAATCCTAAAAATATGAGTTTTTGTACATTGTGTCCGTTATTTGAAGCTGTCCCATTAAAATAGCAACTACCCATCCATTCATGTCTTTAGACAGATGAGGTTTAACAGTCAGTGGCAGTAAAACAAGCTAAAATCATACAGCTTAAAACAAGAAGGAACATGTATTAATAAATGGAATGAATGTGGTAGTTCTGTATTTTAACTGTAGACTCCAGGGGAAGGTCATAGCAGGTGAAATGCTGTTTCATCCAAAATGTTGTCTTTCCTTCTAATGGTTCCATCCAAGGTGCTTTTCCTGCTTTGAACTAAAAGCATTCACTGTTACTTCTGGCTGGCAGTAGAAGTGTCTGAAATAAAAGCTATATGAGGAGTAGGACACCAATGATTTGTGCTCCAGAGTGAGAGGTCGGGGTGGTGAGAGGTTGCTTTGGCCTGTGCTGGAATCCCTTTGTATAGGTCATAGTTGATGGAGTTTGCATCACGGTGGATCTGCAATGGATCCATAGTATGTCTGAAGCTTCAGGCCTTAGTGGTTTAAAATATTAACTGATTTTGGCATGACTGCATTGTCCACCTTTGCCTTTGTTTCTTCCTGTGACAGGTCAGGGCCATTGCTGAAAGGTGAAATCTCCTCTGTGCATTCACTGTAGAAGGGGGCAGAGCTATAGCAAATACTTGTGCAAACAACTAGGCTTTTATAGGGACTGAATTTTTCCTTGTCATCTTCTGTGCTGTAAATTTCAACACTGCTGGAAAATCATTTTTCTGGTTTCATGTTAATATAACGCTGGGTGTTGTTAATTTGTGTGTGTGTGTGTGAATAGACCAAACGGCTGCAGGTTGTGTTCAAGTTGCGTGTTAGGAATAACTTCTTCACTGAAAGGCTTATCAGACATTGGAAGAGGCCACTTCGGGAGATAGTGGAGTCATGGTACTTGAAGGTATTTAAAAGATACATGATTGCGGTGCTGAGGGACATGGGCTCGTGGTCACCTGACAGTGCTGGAACAATGATTTGGACTTGATCCTCCTAAAGGAAATGTCTCTTCCAACCAAAACAATTCTGTAACACCATGTATACAACTTTAACATCTAATTCCACCCTTAATACCTTTAGATGTGTGCACACTTTTTTCTTACCTCTTCCCCCCATCTAACCAAACCCAGGAGGAACTATTTATGTGATACCTTCTCAGTCCCAACACGGTGCTCAGCTTCAGCTGCCTGCCCCATTCCTTGGCCCCTGTCTACCCTGAACGCCAAGCTGAGGAGGCACCTGCCCTGTCCTCTCTCTGGGTCAGCCTGCCACCTAATGGAGGACCGACATTGTTGTTAACGTGTGGAGGCAGAAGACTGCTCAGTCAAGCTGCCCTGTGCTCTTTTCGAGGGCAGAATCTACTGTAGCGTGTTGGTGAGCAAACTGTGTGAGTTCTGGAGGGCAGACACAGAGTCTTCCTTGCTTTCTCAATGCCAAGTCAAGTCTTAATGATGGCCACAAGCAGTGAGGTTGAGTCAGTGCTTATGGTGCAGGATTGTACAGATCCCTGTTCAGATATGTCAGAATGTATCCTGCATATATCCTCCTTCCACTCAAAGCTTCTACAATGTCTGCAAGAGCCTATGCATTCAGGGAGCTGGAAACCCTACAAGTTAATATTGAGGAGAGGGGTGGGGAGAGAGGAGACCTGAATGCCAACCTGCTTGAATTTGTCTATAGAGCTGAGAGGCCAACTGCAGCAGGCAGGTTTTATGAAGATGATGAAGCTACCTTGCACTTTACATACTACAAATTATTTGAGGCTGAGAGGAAACTGGAGGTGCTGATAAAGTGAAAAAGTTACAAAGTCAGAAAATCTAAAAATTGGGCAAGGTCTTTCCACCTATTGTTAGGGCACTGGTCCTCCCTGCATGTGTGACCCTCAGTAGCATACCTGAGCAATGAAATGTAGCTCAACACTGATGATATCCGCAAACAAATATTAAGAAGCTGGTTCATTTGCCTAGTTCTCACATCATTCCCTTCAAAACAGTGGCAACATGACTGATTTCCACAGCTATAATCAGGAACATTAGCAGCACTTTCAGAGAAAGGCAGGGATATTTCTGAAGCATAGAAGTGTTTGCATCTGAGTTCTCTGTTCATTTCAGTTTTTCATGATGGGCAGAGTATAAAAGCTAGCAGATGTAACTGCAATGCCTTTAATAGATTTAATTAAAACTAAACCAATGAACTTGCTAATTTTCCCTGTTACATAGATTTTACACATAGGTGGCCAGACCCCAACCCCCATCTCCAAAAGTTCTGCCCAGTGCAGCAGCTAGCTGGAGTTGGTACAGTTTGTTCCTTCAGCTCTCTGTTTACTCTCCTTTGTTCATGTACTTGTTAGGGTTTTATATCTGCCATAATGCCTTAGTCCTCAGTTTCTGGTGCTGTCCCTTTTCTGAATGACCTCTTCCCTAGCATAGCTATTCTGGCATTTCATGCTAGTATCAGTGGTTTCTGCTCTACTTCCCAAAGGGAGGAGCTTCCCTATCTTTGAATTAAATTCGGCTCTTTTGCACAGTATGCTTTTCATGAGAATAGCTCCACGATTGCAGGAATACTTCTGGACAGATAGTGCTTTCAGGGTTGGCTGCAGGGGTGCAATGAAGGTAATTAATCAGAGTAACACGGAACGTATTGCCTTCTCCTAAGCAAGCTCACTGAAGCTCCAGCTCTGAATTCTGGTGGATTAAAAAAAAAACTAAAAAAACCACCAAACCCCCGAGAAAATCCCTTTCATCATATCTCCTTGGTAAAAAGATTAACCTTTCAGGGAGCGTTTCAGCTTTTGCATATTTACAAGGAACAAACGGTAGTCATGGAATTGGGCGTTTTTGCTCAGGATGATGGTGCGTTTTCCTTCTGCCCACTCCGCAGTTTTCCTTCCCTTTGCACGGAGCAGTTCTGCTCTCATAGCAGTTGGGTGATTCACAGACATTTTTCTCATAAGCTCTGGCTGGTTCTGTTGCAAAATCTTTCAGAGGGAAAGAGAGGGAGTACTTGCCAACCCTAGTCTTTTTGAAGTTCAGTCTGATTTAGGTCTTCTGAAAGTGGACTTAATGAGCAACGAGATCATTTGCAGACTTCTAAATCTGTCAAAGCATAGCCTGAGGATCTGTCCTAATGAGACCATCTTGTGGGTACCTGTTTTTAACATGCAGGTGCTGTAAAAATGTGCTTTCTTAATTCCTTGTGTCTCAAACTCACTTGAGAGATATAATAATCAACTGAATTCTTTATTCTCCTCTATTACTGTGCTTCATGACTCTCTATGAGCCGAACTATCACTAAGCTTGTGTGAGTAACATTTTTACTTCTTTCTATGTAAACCTGTGGTCTTCTGGCAGGTGTGCAAAGTTACACTCAGTTCAAGCACTTGATCTGAGTCTTTGGAGGACAGCAAAGTTTGCATACACGCCAAACACGCATGACAGATGAAGCTTATTTGTCCAGGCTCTAATGACTTTAAAGGGTGACTGAAGGAATTGGCACTAAAGCACTGGTTTTATGCTCTGTCGTGTCTCGTGTTGTAAGTGAGGAGGTAAAAAAGATGAAAAAGACCAAATCCATTCAAGAATTAGGACATGAGAAAGCACTCAAGCAAGTTTGAGATGTCTGATTTTAAATTTGCAATCCAGAAATGCTGTTCAGCTTCTGATTTTACTCTGAAGGCATCTAAACTTGCCAGGCTTACTGGGCTTACTTCCTTGTTTGAGGGCTATCTGCAGCTTTGCTCTGTGATGTATGTAATCGCCCCAGCCAAAGCAGCTTATCTTTTAATCTGAACAGGATCTAGAAGCTAAGTGCTTCTCTGTTTAAATCCTCAGAAGGGCCAAATCCAGTGTAGGCCCTCAGTGAATACGTAAGACGACTGTCAAAGGAGACATCATCCCTGCTCTGGACTTGTAGAAATCAATTTTAAGTAGCTGCTGTCAAGATAAAATTGAGGTCTGTGGATCAAGACGAATCTTGCAGGCTTACCTGCATCCTTTAACTAGACATCTGCACTCTGTGCATACTTGGGTTTTTTTACCCTGCATTTTTGTGCACTCATGGGATGCACAAAAAAGAAGTACTTGTACTTCTAGAGCAGACAGTTGAAACAAGATTTCGCTGGGTAGAATTTTCTAAGGACCTATATCTTTGGCTTTTTAGCCATCTCCACACTGTTCATAGTGATTTACCAGTGAGCTGCAGTTAGCAGCAGGGAAAAATAACACTGAGGACTCACAAAAGGGAAAAATATTTGAGAAAATAGAGTGTATTTTAAAAAACAAACAACAAAACAGGAACAAGTGAACAAGACAAGATCCAGTTTGACTATGCCATATGAAAGGTATGGAAAAGATCAAACCTGCCTTGGAATCCTGGGGTTACCTTCTGTCTCCCATTCAATGGCAGCAAGTGGCTGCAGGAAGGGTGTCTTACTGAATTACCAGAACAGACACATCCTCATTTATCCCAGGCCTTCATATCCTGTTTTCGGCTGGGATGGAGTTAGTTTTCTTCCCAGTAGATGGTGCAATGCTGTGGTTTGAATGTAGGATGAGAACACTGTCCTCCTCCATCCAACCAGTTCCTGACCCAGCATAGAATATTCCTGTCAAAGCCCCTTGCTGCCATCTTCACCAGGAGGATATCATGGCAGACTGTGTCGAATGCTTTACTGAACTCCAGGTACACCACACCCACAGCCTTCCTCTCATCGACCAGTCAAGTTACTTGGTCATAAAAAGAGGATCAGGTTGGTCAAGCAAGACCCGCCCCTCCTAAATCCATGTTGACTGGGCTTAATCTCTTGGCCGTCACGCAGATGTTGCATGATAGCACTCTGCACTATCTGTTCCATAACTTTGCCCAGAACTGAGGTGAGGCTAACAGGTCTGTAGTTTCCTGGATCATCCTTCCGACCTTTCTTGTGTATGGGGGTCACATTTGCCAACTTCCAATCATCCGGGACCTCCCCTGTGATCCACAACTTCTGATAAATTATGGAGAGTGGTTTAGCAAGCTCATCTGCCAGCTCTCTCATCACTCTGGGGTGAATCCCATCC
>VXBP01006550.1:935-12696 GCA_013400115.1 Rhinopomastus cyanomelas | reverse complement strand
CTGCCTCCGAGACAGCCTCCAACAACCACATCACCCACCAGGTCTACCCTATTTGCAAATAGCAGATCAAGAAAAGCCTCACCCCTGGTAGGCTCACTGACCAATTGTGACAAGAAACAGTCCTCAGTACACTCTACGAACCTTCTAGACTGCCTCCTCACTGCTGTGTTAAGATCCCAGCAAATATCTGGGAGATTGAAGTTGCCCAAGAGAATCAGGGCAGGTGATCGTGAGATGTCCTCCAGTTGTTTGTAGAATATTTGATCAACCTCGTCATCCTGATTGGGTGGTCTGTAACACACTCCAAGCACAATGTCGACCTTGTTAGCTAACAGGCTCTCTACTCTGTCATCCCTGATGTCAAGTTCCGTGACTTCCAGAACTTCAGCAACATACAGGGCATACACTCATATGAAAGAGCATCTGTGCTGATGGCGGATGCATTGGCCATGGCTATGGAGGAAACAAGCAGTCAAATATTTGGTTTACTTTTATAGAAACAAGTCCTAGGGTTAGAACTGTTTTGTGAGCTACTTCACAATCATCTTCTCTTGCGGTTGATTTATTGTTGCAAATAACATGATAAACTGGAAGAAACAGTAGGATTCATTGTGTTAGGATGGCCAGCTTTCTTAGTCATAAATACCTTTAATAAATATTAAAGATTATCCGTTGAAGCTACACACATTAAGTCAGCAAATCGAGGTGTGATAGGTCTACCTCTGAGTTCTAGAGGAGCCAATGGAGGAGATTTCTTGTTCACATGGTTTTGTTGACTGGAAGGAAGCTGATCTTCTGCTCAGTTTCAGAGTAGACAAGCAGACTGAGGAGGGTAATACAGCCTGATATAAATCAAAGTGAACATATGGAAAGAGCTGATTGGGGATTCAGCTGATAGGGATGTAAAGGGCATGAGTAATTCTACTCAACATAGTTTTGTGGAAAGTAAGGCTTGTAAAACAAATTATTGGCAAAAACGCGTTTTTAATCTTTTACTATTTAATAAAGTGACAATTTCGATTCCATGATGCTTTCAGTGCAATAGTCTTTGAAAATCATTTGGCCTGTTGCCATTGAAATTCATTAATAAAAGCACAAACTGCATCACATAGTGAAACAGAGCAGACTTGAAGGAATAACAAAACAGCAATAGGTCTTAGTGTAGGATCATTGATAAAGGACTTTCAAGGACTAAATGTTTTTTTCTATAATGGAAGATAAAAAGAGTGGAAATTGTCTGGGTGGTGGGAAGGAAAGAGACCAGGGTGAATGGTGAAGTACAGTCTTGGAGCCAAGACAAGTAATGCTGTGGGGTGAGGCCAGGAGCGTGACCAGGCTGATGATTTTCTGTTGTATATAGAACTGCCAAGACAGTTCAGAGTGCCGCACACTGCTTTGCTTTTGTCAGAAAAAGCTTAAAAATGGCTCAAGTGCATATAACTGTCTAACTATCAAATACCTGCAGCACCAATTTACTAATGGGGAGTTTTGTGTTGGGTTCTGTCTGCATAGTTTGTTCTTGCATCAGGCTTCTTTACACTGATGTCCTCATAGCATGTGTAGTGTGGCCAAAACCAAAGCAATGGGCTTAAGCTTCATAACAGGAGGCCAGAGAATCTGACTGAGCTTTCTCCTGGTGACTTTATATGATAGGTCTGTAGTAGAGTGTAACAAATTAATAATTTGGAGGAAAGCAGCATGGGGGTCTCCAGATTTCTAGATATTTAGAAATAATTCTGATTTGGTGTAATTTGTCAAGTTTAAAAAAAAATTCTTATTATATATATGTGTATTCACCCACACCAAAGCTATGTGTCTTGTTCTAAGTAAATTAAAACCACATATCTGTAAATAGATTGTACCTTGGAAAGTTTACATCTAATAGTTGAGGCATGAGTGGGGAAAGCAAACCAGTGGTGAGTGAATTGACTACGTAGAATCATAGAACCATCAAGATTCGAAACAACTTTTCAGATCATTGAGTTCCACCATCTGTCCTACAACACCAAACCGCTAAACCGTCTCCTGAAAAACTATGTCTACTCATTTTTTAACACCTCCACCACCTCCCTGGGCAGCAAGTTTTAGTACCCTGCCAGTCTTTCTGTGAAGAAGTTTTTCCCGATATACAATCTGAACCTCCCCTAGTGCAACTTGACCCTGTTTCCTCTTGTCCTATTGCTAGTCAGTAGGGAGAAGAGGCCAACACCTACCTCACTACAACCTTCTTTCAGGTAGTCATAGACAGCAATCAGATCCCCCTTCAGCCTCCTCTTTTTCAGGATGAACAGCCTCTCCTCATAAGACCTGTTCTCCAGACCCCTGATCAGCCCAGTTGCCGTTCCCTGCACCCTCCCCAGCTCCTCAGTGTGCTTCCTATACTGTGGTGCCCGAAACTGGGCTAAGTACTTGAGATGTGACCTCAACAGGGCCGAGTATAGGGGCAGGATCACCTGCTGGTCACACTGTTTCTGATGCAGGCCACCTTTTTGGCCACCTGTAATGTAGTACATGACTACTTGAAAGCAGAATTTTGAATATGACTCAGGCCCATTGACACATAATGGGCGCACAGTCTACCTAAATAAAATTATTATTTTTATTAGCTCTGTGACCATTGCACCTGGGTAGTTGTCATGGTTTGAACCCAGGACAGTAGAGTAACACTAAATGTGTTATTGCTGTCTGGTTTTATTTGAAAGATGTAAAATGAAGTGTTTCCAGTCGATGTGTTCAAAGTTAACTATTACAGCAAACATTAGGTAAGCCACAAGCAAAATGTGCAATTTGAAACCAGTTGTTGAAAAACCTGCTTATTGATGTTTGTGTAGTTAGCACACTGCATTAAATGCATACACCATATAAAGATATGTCATTAATTGGTGAGAGCACTGTAGTTGCAATTAAGAGCAAACATTTTGTGCCTTATGTCTGTTAAAATGCCTGTTGATCACCTAGATTACACACAGCGCAGGAGTGGAGTCAGTTGTCATCCTACTGGAACATTGCAGTGACAGAGCTAGACAGTGAGAGGCTTTGTCTCAAGGATACTGCTTTCACAGTCATTTTAGTTGCATGTCTGATTCACCGTGCTTGCATATTCATTTCTGCTTGTTCAAAGGGAATGCAATTTAGTTTTAAAATACTCTCAAGTCACTGCTCTACTCATTTTATGTGGTGAAAGAAGAAGACAATATAGTGGATAATTAAGTTCTCAGAGTTTCATAAGAAGAACTGAAATTCTTCTGAAGAAATAATAAAAGTCAGGGTTCAATTGCAGAATCCTCCAGAGTATCCCGTAAATCCTGGGTCAAATGCATTGTAGGTAGAGGACAACTTGGTAATTGCAGCAATGCTGTAATGAGGAGATGACCTAAAGATCAGGACAACAATGTGTGAGAACCTAGTTTAACCAGAGAAGAGCAGACAGCTGTAGTTGATGGTACAAAAGGAGCTCGAGAGTTCTTCATTGCAGGAAGCATGCTGGAGTGCTCTCAGGTGCTCTCAAGAGAAGCCTTTCTCCTTCCCCTTTCTCACAGCAGCAGGAGCATAGAAAGCAGTATCTGCCAAAAGTAGGGGGGAAGATACACTTTTCCCTTTCCCCAGTTAACCTCCCATTGCTTCAGGGTGCTCATTTAAATGCAGGAAAGTTTATTTTGTTTTTCTAGGAAGGTCTGAGTACTTGTGTTTCCCTGCTGTATGCCAGTGTCTGGCTATTTTGAGAGTTAGGCCTGCTGCCTTGTCTGCTTCTACAGTTCCAGTTTGGATAAATAATTATAACTCAGTTGTTCTCTCTTCTGGTTAGTTTTGTAATTAGTTTTGTAATCTTTCTCACTTGCTATGACAGCTACTTACTTGTTTTGTTATGGTGTGCACCACTGTAGACAATTCTGATTGTGTGTAAGTAATTTGACCTCTCCTGTAGTGCCCCAACCAGAACTTCCCAATTGCTCCAAGGAACAAATATCTAGGAATCTGACCTGCTGGGATACTTTGATTTTGAAGAATTATGGAGTTCAGTGTGCTAGGTTAGGATGGCAATCATAGAATCATTTAGATTGGAAAAGATCTTTAAGATGATCAAGTCCAACCATCAGGCTAACTCTATCAAGCCCACCGCTAAATCATGTCCTTAAGCACCAGTTGTCCTTAATCTGAATTCTACACATCAGTTCTGTTTTCCAGTTGAATTCTCTGCTCAGAAGAAAAACCATCTCCGCAGCAATTAAGACACATAATTTCTTCTGTTACGTGAAGACTGAGGGGATGTTCTTAGCACAGACCATGCATAGAAAGTACAAATAACCCTTCATTTAACATTTCTAAGACAGCTGCTTCTCTGCAACTTTTAATACCAGAAGGGGAGGAGTCTTGGTGGGGCTTTCAAGCCACGATGGAGCAGGAGCACTTCATTTCCCAGAGGTGCCTCACAGCAGCTGGAAGGGGAGGAGTCTCGGTGGGGGCTTGGCTTCCAGTATTTAAGGTTAAGAGCCTCTTAGGAGCACAGCGACTGGAGCACGTCAAACAGGAGTAGGCAAACAGGATCTCCACTGGATTATAGCGCGGCAGTTTGCGCAGGCAGGGCAAGCAGGTAGGGGAGCAGACGCCGCTTTGTTCTGTTAAGCCGTGTTTCGTTCTTGCTTTCAGTCTCCTCTCTACTATCCTTCCCCTTGTTGGCAATGGATGGAGTTAAACGATCAAGGGCTAAAGCAGCTGCTATGTGGGATTCGTTTGCCCAAACAATCCCCCTGACAATGGATGCGGCTGTTCAGACTCCTGACTGCAGGGAATGCCTGAGCAAGAGAGCGGTGCCAGAAACACCTGTGTACGTTGTGAACAGGTGAATGACCTGCTCTGTGTGGTGGCTGAGTTAAGGGAAGAGGTGGACATGCTGAGGAGTATCCGAGAGTGTGAAAAGGAGATAGACTGGTGGAGTAGTACTTTCTCCTCTCTTAGAGCTGGCCAGGATTCAAAGGAGCCTGGTATTTCCCATCACCAGGAAGAAGGTACTCAGGAACTGGAAGAGATCGGGGCTTTACCACATAAGGAAGAAGGTAGGGTTCTCCCTGATGATGAGGAATGGGAACAGATTCCCATCCGTGGGGGAAACAGAACCCTCTCCTGCCGTCCTCTGCCTTTCCAGATGCCACCTTTCCATCTGCCCTCGGAGAACAGGTTCGGGGCACTGGATTTTGGGGATCAGGATGAGGAGGTTGAAGACACTGTCTTAACTAGAGAACCCCCAAGGAGCACCCTTACAAAAAAACCCTCAAAACCTCTAGTATGAGAAAGAAGAGAAGAATAATGGTTGTTGGTGACTCCTTTTTGAGGGGAACAGAAGGTCCCGTGTGTAGACCAGACCCTTCCCACAGGGAGGTCTGCTGTCTCCCAGGGGCTCGGGTTCAGGATATCACCAGGAGGATACCTGAACTCATCAAACCCACAGATTATTATCCGTTGGTGGTGGTACAAGCTGGCAGCGATGAGGCTAGTGAGAGGGGACTCAAGACTATTAAGAGNCTTGAGATCAGGGATGACAGAGTAGAGAGCCTATGGGTTCAGATTACAGGGTTAGCTAACAAGGTCGACATTGTGCTTGGAGTGTGTTACATGCAACATCTGCGTGACGGCCAAGAGATTAAGCCCAGTCAACACGGAATTAGGAGGGGCAGGTCTTGCTTGACCAACCTGATCTCCTTTTATGATCAAGTAACTCTACTGGTCGATGAGAGGAAGGCTGTGGGTGTGGTGTACCTGGATTTCAGTAAAGCATTCGACACAGTCTGCCATGATATCCTCCTGGTGAAGATGGCAGCAAGGGGCTTTGACAGGAATATTCTATGCTGGGTCAGGAACTGGTTGGATGGACGAGCCCAGAGAGTGGTAGTAAATGGTGTCGCATCTAGTTGGCGACCAGTTACTAGTGGTGTCCCCCAAGGGTTGGTGTTGGGTCCGGTCCTGTTCAACATCTTCATTGATGATGTTCATGATGGAATGGAATCCATCATGAGCAAGTTTGCAGATGACACCAAGCTCAGAGCCCGTGTTGATCTGTTGGAGGGTAGGAGACCCCTGCAGAGGGACCTGGACAGACTGGAGAGATGGGCAGACTCCAATAGGATGAGTTTTAACAAGTCTAAGTGTCTAGTTCTGCATTTTGGTTATAACAATCCCAGGCAGAACTACAAGCCCTATGGGGAGAGGCTGAGGGATCTGGGTTTGTTTAGTCTGGAAAAGAGGAGGCTCAGGGGTGACCTTATTGCTGTCTATAACTATCTAAAAGGTGGTTGTAATCAGGCAGGGGTCAGTCTTTTCTCCTTGGCCACTGGAGACAGGACAAGAGGTCACAGTCTTAAGCTCCATCAGGGGAGGTTTAGACTTGACATTAGGAAAAGATTTTTCACTAAGTGATCCGGTCTTGAAATGGGCTGCCCACGGAGGTGGTTGAGTCACCGTTCCTGGAAGTGTTCAAGGTTAGGCTGGATGAGGTGCTAAGTGGCATGATCTAGATGATCTAGATGATCTAGATGTTAGATGTTAGGTTTACTTGGTTTATTTGGATTTAGGTTGGACTGGATGATCTATAAGGTCTTTTCCAACCTTATCATTACTGTGATACTGTGATACTGTGACCTGATACCATTGTGTTTTGCATCTGTAGTCATAGCCAAAAAAGTCCTTTTTTCAAGATAGAATAATGCTGACCTCTGCAAACTTCCTGATCAGTGTTTCATCTGGAAGGTGCTTTCTTGGCTAATGTCCATTTATGACATGTGCATTGTGTAAGCATCATGTAGATTTCTAAGGCTGTATTCTTACAGCTCTCAGGCTGCTAGTTTCTACTCTAAGGAGAGAGCCAGAATCCTTGTGCCATGGCTAATGTGGTCTCTTGTGCTTGGTTGAGGAAGGAAACCTAGTGCATTTCAAAGCAGAGATTTCCCTCGAGCTTTCTTTCTGCTATCTGTTCATATATGAAAGGAAGAGAAGAAAGTTTGATAGAGTGCTGCCAGTTACTTAGATTTTGGCTTCAGGCTAGAAGCAACAAAGAACGTTGATGTTGTGTATTTTGTGTGAAATCAGAAATCCCAGACTAGGAGCCTAGATTCCTATACAGGACAGAAGCCAGCACAGGGTGTGGCAGTCCATTGAGTCTCCTGTATTCAGACTACAACTGTCTATTGGAAAGAGTAACGAAGAAAGGAGAAACTGAAGATACCTAGCTCAAAGCTACAGGGAGGTCTCACAGTTCACTTAGCAAATTTGTGGCCAGACATGTCTTCATTGAAGTAGCTGCCTAAAAAGGTTATTTCCAAGAATTGTGTTTTAAAGAGTCTTAGGTGGACATTCAGAATTTTAATCTCCTAAATGTGTTACAGAGGACTGTTAGCTTTCTATACTGTATTTAACTAGCTGAACTGATACTTTATCTTTCTTAGGGGAGGGATTTCTATTCAACAAGGTTATAGGAATTGTTCATTAGCTTCCTTAGGGAAGCTTTATGATCTAGATGTCCTAAGAACTTCTGGATCTCTGCTTGGATTTCATTAGAGCACATTATAACAAATATTCCTGGATAGTGTATGTCAACTGCTGGCTGGTGTTTGTAGTGTTAAGGTCTCCCGTAGTATCTACATACTGTTTTTTGATTATTTTTATTCACCAGGTTTCTTGTTTATATTTACAGAACTATTCCAAGCTACCTAGTCTGATGAAATTGAACTTCATACTTCAAGTGTGATTTGCTCAATACAGCCTAAAATCATGATGAGGAAAAAAAGTATATCTGCAAGCAAAGCTTCCTTGGTCCTCTTTCTGTGCCAAATAATTTCTGCATTGGATGTACCTCTTGACTGTAAGTATTAATCTGATAAATAGTGCAGAATAATGTAAGATTAGTTAAACAATTTCTGCATAGGGAGGTAAAGATAACTCCAACACCAAGCTGAGCATAGAGTGTGTTTGCTCACTTCAGTCAGGATATTATGATTATTGACAGAGATTTCCTGAAGATTTAAAAAAAACCCCTGGGGAACCTTGAAGGTAGCACTCCATGCTGAAAAGGAAGCAAAGGTAGATGCTGCATTTGGTGGCCCTAATAGCTAATTTTACGAAATTATTCATGCTTCAGGTTGTTATTTTCCTCTTAGATAAGCGTGATCACATTTTTAGAATTCAGTGAACCATGTTTCACCTCACAATGACTATTCATTTGTTAATATGTTAAAATTAATTACCAGAGAAGTGAACATTAGGGCTGGTGTTAAGTGGATGGATTAATACATGAGTAAATTTGCCTGTGATTCTAATCCGCATGCCTTTCTGTTCCCCCATGGTTTGATACCTTCCTACCCTCCATAAATGCATGTTTTTCTTCAATAGTCATTGACATGAATTGCAGCTGCTTTGGTGAGTTTTTCCCTGATGTACGCTTGCAAACCAATGACCCATATTTCTGTAGCAAGATCAATATATCTGAATCACATCAGACATGTTGTGCTGTGAATGCCTTTAGAGCAATAATCTGTGGCTTAAAGAAACCTTTAAAAGTTTGATTAATTCATGTCTTTTTTACTAAACTGGGTTTTTCTTCCTAAATATTTTTTCAGGGTAGAATTAGTGTTTTAAACCCATCTTGTAAATTAGGAACTACATAAATTGTGCATCACTCTACTGTCTTCTGTATAGAGCAACGCTTCAGGTTAAATGACCCATAAATGCATTAATAGGCAAAAATTAGTAGCTCTTTTACATATGTCACTTAATATCTCAGTTAACTTGTTCTCTTCTACATAATGTGTAGTAACTTTATTAGGTTTGAAAAAGTCACATACTTGAATTTTTAGCCTAAGATAAAAAGCCCCCCTGCCCAGGGGGGTTGTGGAGTCTCCGTCACTGGAGATATTCAAGACCCGACTGGATAGGTTCCTGTGTGACTTGGTTTAGGTGATCCTGCTGTTGCAGGCAGATTGGACTACATGATCTTTCGAGGTCCCTTCCAATCCGTAATGATTCTATGATTCTATATTAACCAAAATTACATCTATAATTTATTGCTTTCATAAATAATGATTAGAATGGACTTTGAGAGACCACCACTTTCTGTGCGTCTTCCGTACATACTCACCACAGAGACTTGGTGGTGAGAACATACTTGATTAGTTGAACAGTTATATTTCATCCACAGTAACAGTTCCTGTGCTCCTCGGTGTCTCAAAGGGAGTAGAGGACAACTGACAACACAGCTGACCCAAAGCAGTTTGACTTATCCTAAAACATTATTGATGAGGAGACTTGTACAAAAATTTGAAGTAAACAATAAGGATATTTCAACCAGGATGATAGTTTTTTGTTTAGTTATTTTACAAACCAAAAGGCACTATGTATCTGTTGTGTAGAATGTGGTGCTTATGTCTCTGGATGAGTAATTTTAGCCTGAAGCATTCTCTTTATTCTTCCATATGATCATATGGTTGGATTGATTTGACTGCAGCGTGAGGGCAATGCCCTCCATTAATTCGGATTTGCCCTCTCCTCTGTGTCAGTATTTTGTGTCCTTGCAAGGCCAAAACTATATCCCATGGTGGCTGCCCTTAAAAAGTCAACACCTCAGAAAAGTTTGAGGTAAATGTTTTAGTATCTGACACAATGGAAGTTGGAGCTGTAATTCCAGGCGTGATTGCAGGGGGTTAAGGTTTAAATGTTTTCTTTTTAATGGTGACCAATTAACTTGCCAAAGATCCTTATCTTCCCTCTCAAAAATGCTAATTCTCTTGTAACTAACAAATGTTTCTCTTTAATCTCCATTTATCCATTGAACTGCTGATTCTGATGGGGGAATAAAAGCAAAACTTCTAGAAGAATGTAAGTTCCTGTCCACAAAAACTAGGCTGTGTGCTGCTGAAAATTAACAGTGATTGTGTTGCAAATTGAATTTGCCATCCAAAAATGTGTGATTCTGACATTTTGTTGATTTGTTTTGCTGTAGCTGCTGTGATTCTGTGCATGCAGTGTTCAGAAAGTACTACTGTACATAGATCAGTCATCTGATATTGTGAGCAAGTTGTGTGATTTTTCGCTTGTGTGCTACCTGAACATCAAACTCAATATCAGCATGAGCAGTGTTTTATTGCTACTTTCAGAAGTAAATGTATTTGATTAAATCAATTGGAATGTATGTGCTTGTACACTATTTTACTCTGCCAGGTTTGCAGTGCTTTTATATCCTTAAAGAACATTTGATACCCTGAAGTAAATAGGCCTCATCTTAGTTAGGAATCTCCTAACTGACCTCCAGTGTGATTTTAATTTAAAGTTGTAAGTGCAGTGCACAGCACAGGAGTGGAGGATTGAGGTACCTCATTTCAAATAGCCTGTCTCTCAGGCACTGTTTCTGTCATGGCCCTTTTCAAGAGCGTGACTGGTTTTACCGAGTAAGCAGCTGATGTGTACCTCTGTGCACTTAAGGATTGTCCTCAAAGTGCCTCTCTAAAGAGGTATCACAAAGTCATCATCATGTAAAAATGTCACCTTTCTCTTTTAAGTACTTTTCTCTCTGTAGTGAGGAAGAGAAGCACAACCCAGCTCTGCTTGGCCGCCTGTTCTGTTCTGCGTAGGTGCTATATATTCCATCATCTGATTTTTTTTGTCCCCGGCTATTTCATGTGGATAGGGCTTTGCAGGTGGCTGCCTCTTCCTGTGCAACATAGATTCACAGAATCATAGAATCATTAGGGATTGGAAGGGACCTCGAAAGATCATCTAGTCCAGGGGTCCTCAAACCCCGGCCTGCAGGCTGGATATGGCCCTGCAGGGTCTCCAAAGTGGCCCACCAGTATTTATAGAACTGGGGGAAACTGAGCAGCCGCAGCTGACTTCCTGCCGACTGCACAGCCAGGCTGAGGAGGGGGGCGGCAGCATCAGCAAGGTGGGCGGCTCCCCGGTCTCTCCCTCCCTCCCTCCAGCCAGCACAGTGGGACTGTGAATGAACACTTGCATCACTTGCTACTAACAGTGACAAATATGGAACCTCACATTGGCCACGTGATTAGTCAAAAGCAAGCCCATAGTCCACATGGAAATATTATTTGTTTTTGTTGGTTACAATTCTTTTCATTTTAAATATTGCATTCTTTTTCCTGTTTTTTGTTCACTACTACAAATAAAATATGTGCAGTGTGCATAGGAATATGTTCATTTTTTTCCAAACTACAGCCCGGCCCCCGACAGTGTCTGAGGGACAGTGAACCGGCCCCCTATTCAAAAAGTTTGAGGACCCCTGATCTAGTCCAATCCCCCTGCCACAGCAGGATCACATAGACCTGACATCCTCACCAGTCTGTAAGGCCACAATAAGGTCACCTCAGAGCCTCCTCTTCTCCAGACTGAACAGTCCCAACTCTCTCAGTCTGGCCTCACAGGAGAGGTGCTCCAGCCCTCTGATCATCCTCGTNACTCTCTGGGTGTGGCCATCAAGCCAGTTCCTTACCCATCTAGTGGTCCACCCATCAAAGCCATGTTCCACCAGCTTGGAGACCACAATGTGGTGCAGGACAGTGTCAAAGGCTTTGCTCAGGTCCAGGTCAATGACATTAGTCACCTGCCCCTCATCCATTAATCTTGTGACTTGTTCATAGAAGGCCGCTAGGTTTGTCAGGCAGGACTTGCCCTTGGTGTAACCATGCTGATTGTACCCAATCACCTCTTCACTATTCTCCTGTCTCAGCAGTGCCTCCAGGAGGATCTGCTCCATGATCTTACCAGG
>VXBP01006549.1:0-10151 GCA_013400115.1 Rhinopomastus cyanomelas | reverse complement strand
TAAAGGACACAGAGCTGCTGGAGTCCAGCATACAGCAACAAGGATGATGAAGGAAGTATAGCACCTTCCTTATGAGGAGAGGCTGAGGGAGCTGGGTCTCTTTAGCTTTGAGGAGAGGAGACTGAGGGGTGACCTCATTAATGTCTATAAATACGTGAAAGGTGGTTGTCAGGAGGGTGTAGCCAGGCTCTTCTCAGTGTCATCTGGTGACAAGACGAGGGGCAATGGTTGTAAGCAGGAACATAGGAGGTTCCACACCAATATCAGAAGGAACTTCTTCATAGTGAGGGTGACAGAGCACTGCAACAGGCTGCCTTGGGAGGTTATGAAGTCTCCTTCTCTGGAGATATTAAGATCTGCCTGGATGTGTTCCTTTGTGACTTGATCTAAGTGATCCTTTTGTGTCAGGGGGATTGGACTAGATGATCTTTTGAGGTCCCTTCCAATCCCTAATGTTCTGTGATTCTGTGATCTGGGAAATCAGCACACAGTATGAAGGTGAAACAGTACTTCTGTTCCTCTATACAAGCTACTCAAGGGAGGTTTAGATTCGATATCAGGAAGAAGTACTTCGCTGAAAGAGTGGTTGAACACTGGAACAGGCTGCCCAGAGAGGTGGTGGAGTCACTGTCCCTGGAGGTGTTTAAAAAAAGAGTAGATAGAGCACTTGAGGTCATGGCCTAAGGATTAGGAAGATGTTGGTAGGAGGGCTGTACTTGATGATCCTGACAGTCCTTTCCAGCTATGATGATTCCATGATTCTATGATTCTAGTCAGTCTTCCAAGGACTTCCTCTTCTGGAGTAATTTCTTCACTTTCTGCTCATTTTCTTATAATCCTGTTTCACATCAGCCTGCTCAGTCATGCCAGTGGCACACAGCCTCACCACCACATTACAGAGCTGTTGCAGAACAGATCCAGCTCTGTTGCTTTTGTCACTGCACCGTACTGGAGTCCCAGTCTTCACAGTGCCAAGGAGAATGGCGATGTTTGTAGGTTTCCCTACCCCTGTCACTGTAGCCTCTAGTATATGGCAAACATGTCAGAAAGGGGCATGCCCACATCTCCTCTGTCTTTGTTGACAACTCCTTTTAGCTAAAATTCTGATAGAGGCTCTGTATGTTTGGGCACAACTGTAAGAAAGTCTAAGCATGCACTCCCAACAGTCATACAGAAAAACATACTTATGTCATAAACAAACACACTTAGCACTCTCGAAAGCATAACTAACAATCTTTCTGCTTCCTCTTTTTGCTAAGCAGAATGGATGTCTGTTAGTGGAGGTTATATCTACAAATACGTACTAAGCAGATAACTCCATCAGCTGGGCTCAGACATTCAATTTCCCAACAGCTGTCCCTGGACCTCAGTATTTTACCTTAAAATTAACTTTTTGTTGACTCATCTCTCTATTTATCTGCATTTGTTTCTTCCATGTTATCTAGATCACTTCATTCTCTAACTTCCGGCCCTTCCACAAAACATCCCGTAATAAGCCTCATGAAATCACAAAATCTTTGCATTCCACTGTATTCCCCTTATTCTGGTAATGACCCCCAAGATATGGTAAATATCCCCAATAGCTGCTGCTAATGAGCCCCCAACACAAGTATCCTCCTGTTCATAAGGCTGGGGATTTTCTGTGACAGACCAGACCACCAGAGTGGGATTCATTGTCTTGACTGGGTTACTGAGATGCTTCTGTCTGCCTGTAGGCTTCCCTCTGGGTGTGTTTCCTGCCTTGGTTTATGAGGACTGGGTTAGGGATAACTTGAGCAAACTGGATGTGCACAAATCCATTGGCCCAGATGGGATGCACCCACGTGTACTAAGGGAGATGGCGGAAGTCATTGCTAGGCCGCTCTCCATCATCTTTGCTAGGTCCTGGGGAACAGGAGAGGTGCCTAGGGACTGGAAGATTGCAAATGTTACCCCAGTCTTCAAACAGGGAAAGAAGGAAGACGTAGGTAACTATAGACTGGTCAGCCTCACCTCCATCCCAGGAAAGGTGATCAAACTATTTGTTCTGGAGACTGTTTCCAGGCACATCAAGGACAGGAGGGTCATTAGGGACAGTCAGCACGGCTTCACAAAGGGAAAGTCATGCTTGACCAACTTGATAGCATTTTATGAGGGCGTAACCAGGTGGATGGATGAGGGCAGAGCCGTGGATGTCATCTATCTTGACTTAAGAAAGGCATTTGACACGGTCTCTCACAGCATCCTTGCAGACAAACTGAGGCAGTGTGGCCTAGATTTTCGGGTAGTGAGGTGGATTGTAAACTGGCTACAGGGTAGAAGTCAGAGAGTGGTGGTCAATGGGACAGAGTCTAGTTGGAGGCCTGTATCTAGTGGAGTGCCCCAGGGATCGGTGCTGGGACCGGTCCTGTTCAATCTATTCATTGATGACTTGGATGAGGGATTGGCATGCACTGTCAGCAAGTTTGCTGATGACACAAAGCTGGGTGGTGTCGCCGACACCCCAGCAGACTGTGCTGCCATTCAGCGAGATCTGGACAGGCTGGAGAGCTGGGCTGAGAAAAATCGAATGAGCTATAACAAGAGTAAGTGCAGAGTCTTACATCTGGGCAAGAACAACCCCAGGTACCAGTATAGGCTGGGGACTGACCTGTTGGAGTGTAGTGTAGGGGAAAGGGACTTGGGGGTCCTGGTGGACAACAAGATGACTATGAGCCAGCAATGTGCTCTTGTGGCCAAGAGGGCCAACAGCATCTTGGGGTGGATTAGAAGAGGGGTGGTTAGCAGATCAAGAGAGGTTCTTCTCCCCCTCTACTCTGCCCTGGTGAGACCACACCTGGACTGTTGTCCAGTTCTGGGCTCCTCAGTTCAAGAGGGATGTGGAGCTTCTGGAGAGAGTTCAGCGTAGGGTAACAAAGATGATAAAAGTGGTGGAGCACCTCCCTTACGAGGAGATGCTGAGGGAACTGGGTGTCTTTATCTTGGAGAAGAGGAGACAGAGGGGTGACCTCATTCATGTCTACAAATATTTGAGGGGTGGGTGTCAGGAGGATGGCACTGGGCTGTTCTCGGTGTCATGTAATGATAGGACAAGGGGCAATGGTTGTAAGCTGCTGTTGCAGGCGGATTGGACTAGATGATCTTTTGACATCCCTTGCAGTCCGTAATGATTCTATGATTCTATGATTCTAAGACAGGATTTTTGGCACATAACCTAATAATATCTTAGGCTCTGAATTTGCTTGTATTGTAATCCACATTCCAGTGAAGTTACTTGGAACTTCAAGTTTGAAATATGGCAACATATGGCAACATTGAACCCAAAGGGAAATTTTGTGTTCAGATAGGTGTGTAATGGAAGCTACAGCTAAGCAAAATAGCATAAATGTAACGGTAATGCTGGAGAACTATTAACCAAGAGTAGGGTGTTTTGCCTGCTCTGATGTTACACTACTTAACAGTGTGCTGGAATAGGAATGTAAAAGTAAGCTAAAGTGATTGAATAAACACAGTGTAATACACAGCTTGGATACAATTACAGGGTTTATACAATATTTTTTATGATGGTGTCAATTTTTATTTGATTAATCTTCTAGTGAAATATAATAAAATCTGTGGAAGTATGAAATGTATTCATTTGTAAGAAATGATATTAAACTAAAATAAGAAAATATTTAAAAATAAATAGCTTAGAAAAGGCAGTTAATGTGACATTGGTTTAAATTTCAAGTATCATTATTTGACAAAACTTTTACAATCTAGAAACGATTCATATCTTTCTAGATTTGTTTCTGGGGTCAAGCTTGCTTTGAAATGTCCTTCTCAATCTGGCGTACAGGAAGAAAATGAAAGACAAAAATGAAAATGAGGATATGGAAAGACTTGTGTCCTGAAATACAACTGTCTTGCAATAAAAAAAAAAAAAATGACATGCATCATGAGGACATTCACACACATTACTGTAACATGCCACCCTGCACAAGATGACAGAACAGGATTTGCGCTTTACAAGACTTGTTGCAAACCAAGCTTCTGATGTTGACAAATGCACTGTTATTCATTCAAAATAGTTGATAGTTCCTAGAAGCACTGTTCAGGGGCTTTGTAGCAAAAAGGTTGGTTTTTATGTATTACGCAGCAAAAATTCTGTGTTTCACAGTTTAATTGTGTAGTCTGCCTTCTCTGAAGAGCAAAAACAGAATCATAAAAAAATACGAAGAAATTTTATTCCAGCCATTGACTTCCCATTCTCAGTCCTCCAAAAGTATGATCTTTGTGCCTAACTGGAAGCTAACATTGTTCATGAAATATGATTGAAGTTATTTTAGTTGAGAAAAATAATTTAGTAGATGAAAACATGAACATGAGCTGGCAATGCATAAGTGCAGCCCAGAAGTTCAGCTGCTCCCTGATCTATATCAAAAGAATAATGACAAGCATGTCAAGGGAGGTGATTCTCCCACACTAATCTGCTTGTGGACCTCACCTGGAATACTGCCCCCCAGTACCTGAAGGTGGTCTACAGGAAAGCTAGAGAGGGACTTTCTAAGAAGGACTCCAGTGATAGGAAAAGGAGGAATAGTTTCATGCTAAAAGATCTAGATTAGAACTTATGAAAGCATTCGTCTCTATGAGGGCAGTGAGGTACTTGAACAGATTGACTGTGGATTTTGTGGATGTCCCCTCTCTAGAAGTATTGAACGCCAAGATAGACAGGACTTTGTGCATCCCAGTCAGTGAAAGATATTCCTGGCTAGGACAGGAGGCTTGGAACTAGATGATCTCTAAGGTTTCTTCCAGCCTAAACCATTCTATAAATTTGTGATTGCCAAAGAACTTTTTTCTCTCTAAACTGTTACTGTAGACTTCTGTCAGAAATGAGAGCACCTGTTAAAGAGACTCTCTTTCTGACAAGATTTTTATTTGTGTCTTGTCAGCTTAATAAATTTCAATAGTTGATTTAATTCTTGGATGATGAATTATTTGCAAATCCCATTCTGAGAAGATTCTATATCCTCATTAGCAGACATTTTAATTTAACTGTCTACTACTGTACCTCAGAAGGTTAGAAAAACTGCAGTTTACATTCTTAGACTGAACAATATTCTCTTTTACTATTTCACATCAAGTGTGAAAGCATTTTTACTAGGAGAGGAAAAAACTTGTCATCTTCTTTGAAGCTTGATAAGAATATTAATTCATATGACAAAGTTTTATTGGTTTTTTTAATTGAGATTATTAGCTGTCAGTATACAAAAAAGTAGCATGTGCTTTCTTCTTAATGTCAAACTGGATTTGAGAGTTGGAACTTCCATATTGTGGTACAAGGAAAGACTACCTAATATTTTAATAAATCTAGGGATATTTGTTTAAGTTACTTTGGTCAACAGTGTGAATAGTTATTTCAAGGGAAGATTTTCCTTGTAAAGGTGTTTCCAAATATCCTTTGAGTCCATATTTATTGAATCTGATCACTGAGAAGTGTTTCTGATTGAACTATTGCTTTTTGGTTACTCAGGTGCAGAAAACCTACATTGTAGGAAAAGCAGTTTTATGCAAGGAAACAACATATTTTTGTCAGAGACTTTAGAAAAAATAAAAGCAGTAAAGCTGAAAAACAATTACAGATCATTGCTGACCAAAGATTATGAGGCATTTAGTGTAGTTTTTTTCTTCTTTGTTTTTGTTTTGTTCCTGAGAGGTGAGGGCAGAATATGGAGAGTGTTCATAAGCAGCACCTCTGGATTAAGTGTCCTTTGTTTGGGTTTTCTGCAGGAGGTGTTCATGTTAAACCCAGAATTGACCCGGTTTCTAATCCAAAATTGTATTTAGGATACAGTACTTCCCTGCTCAGCCACATGTCTTTACATTATCCATCAGTATAAGAATCTTCACAGTACAAGGATATAACTTACTAAGATACTGCAGTGTAAGTATTTTCCAGGCCCAAAACAGGAAGGAAATCTCTTTTTACCCTGTTACAGGATAAACTGTAAGACATGTTACTTATGTACTTAAAAATGCAAACCCAGAATTACAAAAACCTTTTACTGAAACCTTTGTGTGGCTGTTGCAGCATGTATAAGCTTGTTTGGATGTAAGACTCCATAAAAATAATTTTTAATCATTACATTTATAGATTTTGGTCAGGCAAAAAAAAATGGCAGTCTGCTCAGAGTATCTAGCAGCATTCAACCAGTCAACAGAGAAAATCTTTACATGTATTTTAGAAGCAACCACCTTTTTCTTTTTCACTTTATCCTGTCAGGGTTCAGACCTAGCTGGCACCAAATTACTGTACAACCACTCACCATTTTGTCTTCTGTTGCATTCAGCAGGATGGGAAGGAGAATTTTGGGAAAATATACAATCTTTTGAGTTTAGATAAGGAGAGTTTAATGCAGCACTAAAAAAATGAAACAGTACTTTTAGCAATTGGCTACATTGTCCACATCTGGGATGAATTCTACTTAGCGAAAGTGCTAATAAGCTGAAATAAGAATGGGGAGACTCTTGCACTTGCCACTTACTAGTCACTGGCAAAAAGAGAAAAGCTTGATTTTTGGAAAAAAATTATATTTAATTCAAACAACAGAAAACCCTCATCACGAACACACAGACATGTTCTTTCATGCCTGGACCCAGGTCCATTATCTTTCAACCCTTAACAAGAAAACCCCGGAGGCCTTATTCCCTGTAGCAATTGAGAGTCCTTCCCCAACACAGCAGACAAGTCCTCCATGACCTTTCTCCAGGGAACATGGGTATTTTCTCAGTCATCCCAGTGCCTGACTGCTCCAGCCCAGCTCCATTCCTCAAAGCCAATCATTCCTTCAAGGACAAGAAGTCTTGAGGACAGTCTCCTGCTCTAGTATGTAAGCCTGTAGATAGGACAATCTTCTTTCATGCATTTCACCTTTATTTTGTAGTGACTCTTCTCCTCTGCCTGGTTCTCTGCAAAACCAACAGGAAACAGGAAACTCAACACAGGTTTTCCCCTCCCCAAAATGTTAATTCACAGAGGCACTAATAGACTAAAATGTCCAGGTGCAGATGACTAACTGTATCTGGGAGAAGGAAGAGAGGAAGAAGGGAAGGGAGGAAGAAAGAGAGGGAGGAAGGCAGGAATACATAGATCTATGGAAATATTATACATGAAAAGTTTGCGTGTATTTACGTAATGCAATAAATTCAGTAACTGAGATAAATGGGTTATGGCACAATGCCACTAGGTCCTGAGAATGGAAAAAATAGTAGTTTATGTGCTATCAAATAGATCCAAAGTTTGACTGACCACAGTCAGACTAAAGAGTTTAGTCTAGGTTCAGCAGGATGTAGCATCTATGTCCATGGTTTTCGGCCCAAGAGTGGCAACATATTTCCGGTCATCATTTCATCACCAGACATCAGCTCAGCAGTACTGTTGGATCTTTTGCAGACCAACATCTCCCCTTTTCCTGTTTGCACAAAAATAACACTATGAAGTGATTGCATTATTAGGCTTTTAAAAAATTGAAACACACAAGGCATAATCCCAGGGCGCATAGATCATGCAGGTGTGCTCAGTCCTCCGCGGGTTCTGCTAAATCTGGCTCAGATTCATTGAGCCTGGTCACTGGTTCTTGGAATGGTCGCACCGATCTTGCAGGTATTCACCTCGGTCCCTTTTCTGTGGAGACACAAATATAACCTTTTCCCCACACAATCAGTGGAAATGGCCCTTGAATCTGCGTGGTCTCTGGGTTATTAACACCAGAGGTTTTTCTTTTAGTTTAATCCGTGTAGTGACAGACAAATGCCTATAAATAGATGGATTTTGGTCAACAAATGAACTATTCAGAAAATTGAAAACAGAGAGAGGCTTGTGTAATCTTGTAATTGGGGATTGTGTTTCTACTTGTTGAGTCAGCAGTGTGCCCAGGCAGTCAACAGGGCATATGGCATCCTGGCCTGCATCAAGAATGGTGTGGCCAGTAGGTCAAGGGAGGTTATCCTTCCCTTATATTCAGCACTGGTTAGACCACACCTGGAGTATTGTGTTCAGTTATGGGCTCCTCAGTTTAAGAAAGACGTCGAGGTGCTGGAACGAATCCAAAGAAGGGTAACTAGAATGGTAAAGGGGCTGGAAGGTAAGCGCTATGAGGAGAGGCTGAGGGAGCTGGGTTTGTTTAGCCTGGAAAAGAGGAGGCTCAGGGGTGACCTTATTGCTATCTACAACTATCTAAAAGGTGGTTGTAGTCAGGCAGATGTCAGTCTTTTCTCCCAGGCCACTGGAGACAGGACAAGAGGTCTTAGTCTTAAGCTCCATCAGGGGAGGTTTAGACTTGACATTAGTGTTATATGTATTTAGGTGATTCATGTATTTTGTTTTTAGTGTTGTTGTATTATTATTTAAGTTCTCTTTGCCACACTGCATTTGAAAGCTGGCATCTTCTTAGACACATAAGGAGACCAAGGACCCCACACTAAAGGCATCTTCTAAGACACCTAAAGAGACCATGCTACAACAGAGTGGACCCTAACAACAATGAAAAGCCCCGGTTCATTAAAAACCATCCAATCCTGTGCCAGCTTCTTTTCAAAGAGGACACCTAGTCCAGTGTAAAGCCTGCCTTGTTTTTTTAACTGACCAATGAAGGATCATGCATGTGATATAAAAGAGGGGACTTGAGCTATTTTCAGTGTGCAGGAGTGTGGGAAGGACTGTGTTTGAACTCCCACCCACCCACGTCCTTGCACCTAGCGCTACACCTAGGAACTCTTAAGTGCTTTTTGCTCGTTCCTAGTTTGTAATTTTGTAATTGGTTAAGAACAACCTGTTTTAAGTCAAATTACACGTAACATTAGGAAAAGATTTTTCACTGAAAGAGTGAACCGGTTTTGGAATGGGCTCCCCATGGAGGTAGTTGAGTCGCTGTCCCTGGAGGTATTCAAGGTTAGGCTGGATGAGGTGCTGAATGGCATGATCTAGATGTTAGGTGTTAGGTTTACTTGGTTTATTTGGATTTAGGTTGGACTGGATGATCTTTAAGGTCTTTTCCAACCTTATCATTGCTGTGTTACTGTGTTACTCCCCCCTCTCTGTTGTTCCAAAATATGTTTTAAGGAGCCATATGTTTCAACACCAGGTTGTCCTGCAGAAGTGTGGGGAATGCCTGTGATGTGTGTAATACCCCACAGCTGAAAAGAAGGAATGCACACATTTGGAGACATACGCAGGTCCATTGTCCGTCTTTATCTGTTTTAGAACTCCGAGAGTGGCAAAAGCAGCAGCAAAATATTTGCCTACTTCTTTAGCTGTTTTTCCGTATGCAGAGTAGCAGCAACTGCCCCTGAAAAGGTATATATACTTTTGTCATCCAAAACAGGTATAGTGTGTAATATCTGCCTGCCATAACAGCAGACTGTGGAGTCCTCTGGGGTTAACTCCTCCAGATGCAGAGGAAGGTAGACATCTTTGACAGTCAGGACAAGCAGCTACAATGAATCATACCTGCTCCTTATTTAATTGAAACATGATAATGACCTCAGACGCATTTTGGTGAAAAAAGGCACAACGTGAGTCTTGCTTGTTCAAAAATGTTTGGAAGAGTTGTCTGTACCATCACAGTCATGGCATCAGATCTTCTGTTACTTTCAATCAGGTTGCGAAGTGACCTAATGTGCATAACAAACTACGGTGGGCAAACAACTCATTAAACACATCCATACGTTTTCAACAACAGATAAATTGGAGAACTGGCAACCTCTCTCAAGAGCACTCATTCTGTTGACTCCACCAGTCCTGCTACATACAAGAATCTGTAATAAGATTAAGAGGAACATGAAATTTTTTAAATACCTGAACCACAGCAGCAAGCTCTACAATTTGGGGTGAACCCTCCACAACCCAGATGTCTGATTCATAGAATCATTACTGATTGGAAAGGACCTCGAAAGATCATCTAGTCCAATCCCCCTGACACAGCAGGATCACCTACACCAAGTCACACAGGAACATATCCAGGTAGGTCTTGAATATCTCCAGTGAGGGAGACTCCACAACCACCCTGGGCAGCCTGTTCCAGTGTTCCATCACCCTCACTGTGAAGAATTTCCTTCTCATGTTGATGTGGAACCTCCGATGTTCCAGTTTAAAACCATTGCCCGTCGTCCTATCACTACATAACACT
>VXBP01006548.1:42466-107179 GCA_013400115.1 Rhinopomastus cyanomelas | reverse complement strand
AGCTCCTCATGTGCTGACTCCTCATTGCTTGATCAATATATATGCAAAATGAGGGCAGAAATGTTTTATTTTGAAGAGCTGCACACTTGCTCCATGCCTCAGAGTCCATGGATGGGTTTTGGTAGCAGAGCAGCAAGATAAACACCCATAATTCAGTTTGCTCCTCATTCCTTCTACTACAAGTCTCTCCCATCCTTTATACTCTGGTTGCAGACTTAGGTTGACGAGCTCCTTCCCAGCTCATGTTGATTTAATAGAGCTGCAGCATCGCTCCCAAAAATCTTCTCTGTCTTCTTAATGATGCAGTGAAAGCTCACTAACCGGAGTTATGAAGCAGGCATTCTTTATTGCTGCACTGGGTCACGCATGGGGATCTTTCCTCCAAAAATTGCAGATCCTGTTTCCAGACCAGGTTCTGGGTTAAATCATGATGATAGATGCTCATTTATTATTTATTTTACAGACACGCAACTTGTAGCTTAGGTTTTTTTACAGAATCCAATTGTATTAGCTTATCAGGTCTATTGTTTCCCCTGCTACTTTTGAGCACCTTGTTAATTGCCCCACCACCCCCAGCACCTCAAGCAAATTACCTGTCATTTTGTTAGGTTTCCCATATCATTAACTACCCCCAACCTTCCTATCTACTTCTGCTAGGTACGGAAGTCCAATTTGGGGTAGGCATAGTAGTAAACAGACAACAAGAGGTATAGAGTGTATTAGCTGTGCGAGTGCCTGAAATGAAGCCAGCAAAGTATTTTTATCTACTGGTATTATGCATTGGCAAAAAGAAGTGTTTTTAGAGTCTGCATTCCCCAGCCTGTATCAAGTGCATCTGTTCTCTGATAAATAAAGAAAAAACCAAATAACTTCCTAGAGTTTAAATGTGCTTGGTTAGATTAGGTTATACCTTAACATTAAAACAGAATTCCTGTATCTTGTGCCATTTTCATTCCAGATCACAGTAGTTCCAATAGAGTTTCTTAAAGGATGGGCAAAAAAACAACTTACAGACCCAAAACAAGCATCTCCCAAACCCACACCTCTGCCAGGGTCACCATGAACTCATATACCTGCCCCATTTTCTGTAGCCTATTAGAATACATTTCACAGCAGCAATAAAGGACCTTTTACTATTTCACTTCAACAACTGAAAAACTTTGAGAGCAGCAGGAGGGGAAAAAAGGAGGGGAGGAAATCATGAGTAATGTTTAAAACTGGGTAAAGTATATGTGGAATACCGTGAGCTAACTGGTGACTAAGTTTTGGCATAGAACTTAACTGTCAGACTCAGTCCTTCACCTCATTACACTTTAAAAGATCAAAGGACCTAAAATTGTGTAACAACTGTGAGAAACAATCCAGTTATTGGATACTGCTGTTAAAGGGCCCAGACATCCCATTCACAAGGGTCTGACACTGCCCATTTCAGATGTTCTGAGTTTTCACTTCAGTCAGAGCTGAACAGCTTTAACATTTCTATTATTTAGCTTAATAATTTAATATATCAATTTAACCTTAATAATTCAATGGAGTTAAATATGCCCTATGGCTGTTCTTCAGAAAGATGAAGCAGCTTAGGGATTTAACCTTTTTCCTATGATTCTAGATCTTTCAGAATCCAGTCACGACTCAGTTTGTTGCTTTTATGGCTTTCTACGTTTTTATGCCTGTTTGGGTATAAAGGTGTCAAAGGCAGGACGCAAAATTCTGTGCAACTGCCAAATGCATTTCAAAAGTTAAAACAAGAATCAAAACTGTAAACAATATAAGAAACACTTTAAAATAAATTATTAAAAATAAAATATTAAATATATAAAATACTTAGAAAAATTAGAAGTACAAATACAACATACATTGAAATAATATACAAATACAAAGAAACTGCTTACAAACTCGTGAAAAGAAAAGGTTGCAGCTCTATAAAGAACAAGTATGATGGAACAAACTGTAGAGTTTTAGTCTCAAATTATTTCCAGGGTTTGAAATGTTGGGTGCGCCTATACATTGACAAAACTTAGGCATCCTAGTTTGCTTTTGTCTGCCCAGTCCTGCACCAGAAAGCCATGAATTTCTCTTTTGTAAACCCAGTTCAGGAAGGCAACACTGGACTTTGAGAAATCTGTTCATGGCTCCCTGTCAACAATGTGCCATTTTCTCCCACAACAGTGCTGGTTTAACTTCTTAACCTTTTTCTCCCAAGTCAGAGCAGGCTGCCATAAAGCAGTTTGCCCTTTTAATAAAGGCATTAGGAAGGGGTAGAAAGAAGATACTAAAAACAGAACAAGTTAAAAAAATTAACAATAATCATTTCAGAGATGAAGATTTAAAGGTTACTGGTTGTGTGGGTTTTTTTCCCCCACTTACACTGATCCAAAACCTTTCCAATAATGCTCATTGTACCACATCCATCATCACTTGGGAAAAGCGTCCCTGCTGCTCTCAGTCCCACTGCTCAACCATCACACATTTTCATGAAATTATGCAGAAAAATGACAGGTCAAATATAAAAGCAAAACCCCATAGAAACATATTTCTCTCTCCACTATGAGAATATTGAACACCTTCAAACAACTTCAGAAAGATGTATTATGATTCCAATGATTTAAACTTCCATATTTCACTACTTTCAGGAAAAATAAAGAGGAATTTTCAGTATAGTACTAAAGATTTTATTGGCCTAAATGTAGAATCCAGCTGCTACCGGTGGGAGCTTCCTGACTGTTGCTGTGGCTCAGGTCTCTCACTGACATGCAGCTACACAGCAGCGCAATGCCTGTGCAGAGCTGGATAAAGCACAGGCAGACTCTAGAGGGAGTTCTAACTTTGCCGTATTTTTCCCCTTATAAAATCTGTTATCAGTAGCTCAGAACAAAACAAAACCCAAAATACCGGGCAAAGCCACACATCACATTTCTTCTGGATCTCTTGTTACTTCCACCCCCTCCCCCGCAGTGGGAACTGCCTGGCACAAAGATGTGCTTTTGCTCATGGCCATGTATTTCCGTTTTCTTTCTTACCCCACTGTCATGTATAGGAATTAATTTGTGCTGAGTACCACGCTACCTGAAGCCTTGAACTGGTTTCTGGGCAATTTCTCCAAGCAAGGTGATTTGCATGGAATTATGTGGTTGGCAAAAAAACCAACCCCCCAAGCTGCAAGACCAGCAACCAGAGAGCAGCCAGGAATGCAGTAGCCCACCTCATCCGTCTTCATCCAGCATTCACAAATAAATGGACTGGGGTTATTACAGTTCTGATCGAATTTTAATAGCTCACAAACGTGGCAAACTTTCAGCAGCATGCGCCCCCCCCAAAAAAAAATAAAAAAGAAGGGGACAATATATGATTCCACGCTATATTGAGGGAACCTTAAGCAATGTGATGCTGCAGTATTTTTCTGCTCTGAGGCACAGCATCGTGTCAGCTCATCCTCACTGAAGAAAGGCTGGCAATGCTTTATTACTGTGTTCTCCCGTTAATCTAACACCTTCAACTTTTGTTATTAATTAGTCTTCCAAAACCTTCCGGTAAAGATGGAAGTTTGCAGCGAGGGAGAAAAAACTCAACAAAATCCACAAACACATACTTTCCTCAAGAGGGTCTTCTACCTGTCCAAAACATTCATTAGCACACACTAAAAAAGGAGATATTTGAATTTCAAATTTTTTCTCAGAGCATAAACACAGTACAGGGTATGGAAACTACAATAAGCTACCTGCCAAAAAATTCAGGTGACTTCTAACATTCATAAGGTGACTTCAGACAACTGCCTGCATAAAATGAACTTGATTTAAAGTTGTTTGTTTTTTTCAGAAGCCAGATATTTTTATTTTTTAAATGCTTTTTCATCCTGTTTCCCAAACTCTTACTTCAAGTCAGTCTTGCAGGATGCAGCTATGCTGATCTTCCCAAGGCATCAGAAATACTCTGCAGACAGCACTCAGCGTCTGAACCTACCACAAGAGCAGAACTCTTCTACACTTCTGTTTTCAGTCAAAGACCTCCTACACAAGTTTCAGAAGCATTTCTGGGGTGGTTTCCCTTGAAATAGTAATATGATAGCAGAGAAGCCTGGAAGAGGAATTTAAGCAGACCTGTCTTTTACTTGCACTTTCCATGTTTGCAAACCATCTCCTTGGCCCAGAAGTTACTTATTTGTACAAAGGACACTTACTCCTTCTCAATATTGATTTGAAACCATTTTTCAGAATAAACTCTGAATAGCAGGGAAAGAAAAAAATAAAGAACCTTTCACTTCCTTTAAGAAGAATCAATGGACTAACACACTGGCTAAAAATCTGCCCTCACCACTGCTGCTCATGGACAAAGATGCTCACACTTAAGAGATCAACATGAAGTCAGTCACTTGGTTGTGACCAACTTAATGGCTGCTTACAGGCTGGAAGATTCATTCCTAACTCTCAATGATCAAAGCTTTTTAGTGGTGCTGGCACAGACTGTGACAGTATGAGAGTATTTAGGGTACTGCAGTGCTTACATTTGGTGCTCAACAGAGAAGTGCTTGCCTGAGCAACAACCAAAGGGCTCTACAGAACATTAAGAGTAGCCACAAGCCTTCACTACTAGTAATTCAAAACGATAATTAATCAGTAAAACAAATACAGGACCCACACAGAACCCACATGGAAAGCTTTACTAGAACTTATTGGAGAGAAAGGTAGTCTTCCTGCTAATACGTTGTAATGTTCTGATTTGAACTTGATTTTTACAATAATTTTGAAGTAAATTTAACTTGCATGTGAATTATTTTGCCACCAGTGACCACTGATCCAATTTGTACAGTTTGTTATCTGTTGCAACTGTTTAATACATCCTAAATACAACCTTGAGGCAACGGGAGCTCAAAGCATTTCATAATTGCACTTCTAGGTAGGAAGCAAGTTCCACAGTTGACATATGGAAAAGACTAAACGGTTCCTCCATTTGAAACAAGCAAAACAAATTTCCTGTTCTTTCCACTGATGAAGTGTCACCTGTGTGGTTTTCTTCTCACTGTAAAGCCCCCCAGGACTTTCCGAAGAGCTCTTTGTCATTTCCTCTCCAATTTCAAAGACAGCTAGAGAAGCACTATGCTACAGAAGAAGTAGAGAAAAGTGTAAGAAAAATCTCTGCATCCTAAAGACACCTGTGACTTACAATCACATTCCACATGTTTAAAAGGGGATAAATAATTCAGTCTGCCAGGAGATGAGACCAGAAGATGTTTTATCACCACCTCCCATCAGCAAACCCATCACTTATATACTTCCAAGTAATTGCAGGATAAAACGACCCTTCAAGATGCACTAAACCTTTACCATAAAAAAACCACCCAGCTACTCATCATGCAGATCTACTGAGGTGCTTAGAAAAGTTTCATGAATAAATGTACAGTTGTGGCTCAAACACCATAAAGGACAAAGTTCAGAAGTTCCCTTCAGCTAGGAAGCAACAGAAAGGCCTGCACATGCATGGACAACGATGGATCAGCCTCTCAGCTTCTCTTCCAAAGTCTTTTGTGGGAAAAGTAGGCAAAAATGCCTCAGCCAAAGAAAGGACCTGTGGAAGCCAAACAAGTTTACAAACCAAGGAGCCAGTAGTCAGTCTGCATCCACAGAGGAGGGGAAAAAAAAACCCAAAACAACAACCACAAAGTATTAACAGCAGGGCCCAATATATCTCCAAACCTTCTGACAGATTTTAGTTTTTAAGGTGCAGAAGATGTCTTCTGAGCTGCACTCCATGCTGTTGTGAAGCTGAAATAGGGACTCAGGGACATTTAGCACCTCACTACCAATCAACAAACTGTTAGGTTAGGTATTTGCCGATTTTCAATAGCAGACATGCCAACAGCTTCATAAAGATGGAAATCCTCAGGAAAGAGGGTTTGCTAAATTACAAAGCCTGAGCACAAAGTCATCTCCTGACAGTCTGAATTAGTAGTTTGAGGCTGGGGTTGGGGGAACACAAAGACTCTGCAAACTTGTTTTTTAAGAGATTTGCCTAAAAGTCAAATAAGAAAGGAGCTGAAATTTTTGTCCGAACAAGGCCAGGAGCAGCTCTGGATGACCAAAGGAGCCATTTCCACCAGTGTCCTTAAGATTTGTATAAGCATTCACAGCTGGAAGGAGATACAAGGAAAATACCCAAGGTTGATCCTGTCCTCTCTGTTCCATCACCAGGACAGAGCACTAGGGCGGGTCAGATTGCTCCAAACATCCACAAAAAGATAAGACACCTCCATCCTGAGAAAGTCACTTTCTCATTATTTCCACAAAAACACACAGAACTAACAATAAGAAAAACAAACCAACCACTCAAACAACAAAGAAACAACGAACACCTGAACCGAGGTCACATTCAGAGACCAGGACAAGTCTAAGCTCAGAGAGAGCTATGTCATGGCAAGGAGCGTCCCCATATCATTAAGCACTTTAAAATATTAATTAAGCAGAATGGTAATGATAACTTTATCCTCTGGGTTATTAATTCTCTTGGGCAGCTCAATATTACCAAGATGTCGTTCTCCCCAGCCCATTCAGTGAATGAGAGCTGGTTTAAACGAGCATCTCCTGTAGGAGCAATCCACATTAATAACGATCCTCTCTTGCTTCCAGCCACTACTTGTGACTTGGATTTAGTGGCTGCTTTAGGGTTCCTAAAGGATGCACAGCGCACATTTTTTTGATTCCCCAACACACAGGAAGGAGTGGAACCTTGCCAGGTCTCATGACCCCTCACATGGCACTGAGAGAGGTTTTCCTGCCATTTTGCTGCTCTCACACACAGAGACAATCAGTCACATCCTATTTGAGCTCCCAGCACCGCTGCTGCAGACCAAGGGGCTCTGGTCCTGCCACAGGGAGCGGCGTCGAGATGGGGGCTGGGGGTCTTAGGGCAGTGGCAGCCAGTAACAAGCCAGGTTGGGCGGGTTGAGGCCCTGCCCTTCCTTGTGGGCTGAGGCTGGGCTCCTCCATCTTCACTGTCTCCTGCTATGGAGACCTAGGCAAAGATCTCCTTGCCTGGAGCATCCAGCAGCTCTGTTCCTATACCATCTTTCATTTCAACAAATTACCAGCCAAGTTTAACACCCTGTTTGCCATTGTCATGGTGGCAGAGGAAAGAATTTTCCCCTGCGTTGCCATCTGGGTTTATTTTGTGTAAAAAAGGAAAACCAAAATGGTGAGATGTGTGTTTCAAGGGAATTTTGCAGCCTGTCAGGCGATCTTCCAAACCTAGTTGAACCCTGACCTGAGGTGGTGAGGAGAGGAGCAGGTCACAGCACCCAGAGGCAGTTAATGGGGACAAACAGTTTGTGGGTGTTTTCCATAGTCAAGAAAACGAACCAAAAGTTGAATCATGGAATGGTTTTGTTGGAAGAAACCTTCAAGCTCATTTAGTCCAACCCCCTGCGGTGAACAGGGACATCTCCAACCAGAGCAGGTTGCCCAGAGCCCCAAGGTCCAACCTGACCTGGGATTGTTCTGGGGATGGGGCTTCTCCCACCTCTCTGGACAACCTGGGCCAGGGTCTCACCACCCTCAGCATAACAAATGTCTTCCCTCTATCTAGTCCAAATCTACCATCTTGTAGTTTAAAGCCACCTCTCCTTGCCTTGCCCTAAGAGGCCGCATTAAAAAGTCTGCCCCCACCCTTCTTACAGGCACAATTAAGTACTGAAAAGTCACACTAAGGTCTCCCCAGAGCCTTATCTTCTCAAGGGTGAACACAAAAAGAAGTAGAATGTTTGGGTAGGGGAATTTATATGCCCACAAGATCCCTTTAAGATTTTAATTTTTTTTGCATCACAGCTTTCTAGCAAAATAATCCTGCATTTCCTTAGACATTACCATTTTCCCATATTTTTTTCCCCAGACAATTTCTGGGTGAAAAATTAGCAAATGCATTCATGCACTCACTGGTTTCTGACTCCTGTTTGAAATTTGTTACTGGGTATCTGCTTTTCAGCAGCAGTTTTGCAGAAAGATGCCATAAAGCCAAACACTAGAGTTGTGCAATCTGCCCAGAGTATGTTGCATTAACCCTGGGACTTTCTCATAACGTGGTGACCTTGGACATCATATAAATGGCTGCTGCTCGGATTGTCATCATTGCTATTATGTATAGGTGGTATCTCATGTCTTTTCAGACTCCTGCTGGGGTTTAGGAAGGGCTGTCTGAACCTTGTAAGCAGCTGCTGTTAATGACAACAGATCTCAGAGTCAGGTGAAGCAACACTGATCCCTGACTGTTAGTCAAATCTCCTGTTGTGTTACACCACAAGTAGCCCAAGATAAAATATCTGGAGCAACATGGGGCTTACTATGGAATAGGCCTGCAAAAGGAAGGAGGACTCATCTGGTTTGACATTTATATTCACCTGGGGCTCCACCTAACTCCTTTGTGCCATGGCAACTCTGCTGTGGCTGATCTGAACTCTGTCCCTCCACAGCCGAACAGCTGAGCACGTTCTGCCAGGGTTCTCCAACATGTTTTAGTCTAGTCTAACCAGGTTAGCTATGTTTTTTTAAGGGCTTTCTGCTAATCTGTCTGATTTTGACTTAATCCTTCACACAGGGATTCTAGAAGTCACATTGATGGCATAATATCTACTGACAAGAACAGAGGCAACACCACAATAGCCAGGCCAAGGCAGAAGCATGCTCAGAATTGGTACTGAATTTGTTTCTATGGCTGAAAACTGCTGGGCTGGGCCCAAAACAGGACATGGAAAATAGAGATTGTTCTCCCAACAAAATGCAGGAGACCTGGCTCGTATAATTATATATATGTATCTAGCAAAGTGCACTTGATGCCAAATCAGACTGTAGTCTGCTCAAGTAGCCTCAATGTCCAACTCAATATATAGCACAAATAGTCTTCAAAGGTTGATGTTCACTGCGCGGTACAGCAATGTGTAAAATTCATTTGAAAGAGAAAGACTTGGGTTCACTTCGGTTGCATAAGGCTTGTTCAAAGCCTTCTGCCAGCTACAGTCCTACCCACACCGGGAGACCTCTTTCTTTTTTCAGTGCTCAGCTCATGGTGAGGGGCTACTAGGACAGAGTTTCTCACACCAGAGTGGACAAATCCCATGTTACAGGGAGCTCTAGGATTGGGATAGATGCAAAACTGGTTTTCCTCTGCCTTGTCCCTCTGAAGGAGAAATACAAGCAAAGACCGAATTTTGTTCATGTAACATTTCAGCTGGTCAGGAATATTCTGTAAAAAAGCAGGGCTGGGAGGAGACTAAGAAATACAGAATTTAAGGGTTGGTTTTTTTTTTTTCACAAGCTACTTGTAATATTGTGATCAAATGATTTCTACTCCTTGTTAGATCCCAAAGAGATTGGAAAAGGGTCAGTACCTGACATTTTCTAAGCACAGCAGTGCTGACCACTTTATCTTCATATGCACTTGAGGCAGACTGCTGTGCAATTTAGTTACCTTAGTAACACCAGACATCGCTGGAGACTTGCAAATAGTTGTTATGTCACCTGGCCAATCTGCTGCTACGCCTACCAGGAATGCAGAACAAGCTATCAATTACAGGGACATCACTCAAACCCATTGTACTTGCATGTAAGAAACCCGTTACTCGTTTGCTTTGCAAAATTAGCTTCAGTCCAGTGGGAAACCCTGCATCTCTTATTTGGTGAAAAAAAAATCTGTAGAAGAACTGACTATTTATTCCTTATGTTCTTCCTGAAACCTCTTTGCATAAACAATATGATGTGGCCTCAAAACAGTATTTTCCTAGTTTTCTTAATATTACATACACTTCCTTTTCAGCTGGGAATTATATACTGAAGCAGCAGTTTTTTTAAAGACTGGAAACTAGTGAAACTTGCATACGTGACAAAGGAAAATGCTCTTTTCAGAGGTGTCATGAAGTATGGATGATGATGGGAAACAAGCTCAAAATTTATCGTTCTGCAAACAAAAGTCTGAACGAAGCCTTAAAAAACTGCATTTTTAAAACCCAGACATCACTCCATTATAAATGTCACAGAATACACTTGGTCTGAAATAAAGACATGCACAAGTCTTATCTATTACCTTCTAACTAAAAGAAAGAGACAGAATGTCTAAAATTGTCAGCTGGTGTTTTAAATCACAGAATCACAGACTCATCGTGGCTGGAAAGGACCTCCAGGGTCATCGAGTCCAACCTTTTCTCCTAGTATCTAATCGCTAGACTGTATCCCCAAGCGCTGCATCCACTCATTCCTTAAACACCTCCAGGGATGGTGACACCACCACCTCCCTGGGCAATCTATTCCAGTACCTAAACACCCTCTCAGTAAAGAATTTCCTTCTAATATGCAATCTACACCTCCCCTGATGCAACTTGAAGCCAAATCACATGTGCAAAGGTGGTACTGGAGCTTTCAGAAGGGTTTTGCTGTGACCACCAAGACTTACTTCATTGAACTCTGTGATCTTCCTGCAACACCTTTACCATCAGCCTCCAGTACAGCAAACACCAGAAAACTGGACACACTTTTATATCTCCTGTTATCCAGGTGAACCAGCCGATGTATATTAGTTTAAAACACTGATAGGGCTGATTTCTTGTTAAAATGCCTTGTTTGGGGAGGATGGTGATTTATGTTGTTCAGTGCACTATTAGGATGATTTGTGCTGTCTCTCCCGCAGACAACTGTGCTGGTAACTGGGGTAAGAATGTCACAGTGATCTAACCGCTCCTCATTGGATGGGATGGAGAACATTTGTCATACTCCTGCCTCCAGGGTCATCTCCTTTTTGAAAGGAGAGTCTGTCTTGAATTGACCAAATTCTCTCCCTTGTGATAAATCTCCTGTCTTGAAAGTTAAGAAAAAATAAATCAGGAAACTTCTTATAAACGTAGTTTTTTCCTTTAATTAGCAGTTAACAATAATAAGAACTAAGCGAGGCTCTTGACTTTTAGGTAATTTACCAGGAAGCAGAATCACTCTCATGACACCACTCGTAACTCAAATTTCACCCTCCTTCACTTCAGCACCTTCACTTTTTCTTTTATTTGAAGTCATTCTGAAAATTGTATTAGCTCGGTGCCAGAGCTGGTATGCTTATTATTTGGACAAGGAAAGAAAGGCCAGAGCTCTTTCCCTTTATTTCCTTTGCCTCTCTAGGACACAAGACAGCACAGTCACTCCCTTTCTTCCTCCCATCCCTGCTGCCACTTGGGCATCCACACATGAGACAGCTTTGTCACATATGCAGGTGTGGGGCTCGAGTAATGACTGATTTTTCAAAACACAAACTTACGTTAGGACATTATGATGATGAAGAGGTGGAGCACCTCCCTTATGAGAAGAGGCTGAGGGAGCTGGGTCTCTTTAGCTTGGAGAAGAGGAGACTCAGGGGTGACCTCATTAATGTCTACAAATATTTGAGGGGTGCGTGTCAGGAGGATGGAACTGGGCTGTTCTCAGTGTCATGTAGTGATAGGATGAGGGGCAATGGTTGTAAGCTGGAACATAGGAGGTTCCACATCAACCTGAGAAGGAACTTCTTCACAGTGAGGGTGACAGAGCACTGGAACGGGCTGCCCAGGGGGGTTGTGGAGTCTCCCTCACTGGAGATGTTCAAGCCTCACCTGGATGTGTTCCTGTGTGACTTGGTTTAGGTGATCCTGCTGTGTCAGGCGGATTGGACTAGATGATCTTTCGAGGTCCCTTCCAATCCGTAGTGATTCTATGATTCTATGATTGGTGCTCAATTAAAAGAATCAGATTTCCTTGAAAAAGTCTCTAGTATCCATCAGTGCAACAGGCTAAAGAGGTAGATAAATGGTATTTACCATACACTGCATGCCAAACCCTTTTTGGAAATCTGGCCACAACTGCGAAAGTGGAAGCTGAGGCTGAAAGTTTGTCTTCCTTTAAGAGGAACGGAAGCAGCTGGATATTCATCTGGTAGCCCCATTCCAGTCCCAATGAGGACAATATGATTATTCACCTGAGTGGCTAATTTGCAAGAGTCAGGCTGTTGTGTGCAAAAGTGTGTATTTATTACACCTAATATATGGATATGTATCCTAACTGCATGCCAAGCAGCTGTTTATTTAGAGAAGACAGCTGTTAGTGGGACTCAGTTTGGGTTTTTTTCAAATGTCAGAGGAAGAAACATCCCATGTCTTAACTTATCACTGAATAAACTGCTCACTTGAACAAATAAACTTTGGAAACAGCACATATAGAACTGCTTTAATAATGAAGACTTGCTCATTACCAATGTTTTGTGCTGTGGCCTGACGAAAAATACAGTTAAGAACTACATTATTGACTTAATAATTTTTTCATTAATATTAATTTTCAGATATTATTAGAAGCGATATAACATGTCTCAATTAACAGTTTGGTTTGGGGGTTTTTAGTTCATTTAAAGTTACATTTAATTCCAGACACATACTAATTGGACTGTACTTCAGTATTTAAAGTTTATGTAAGGTAAGAACCTCATTTTACAAGACCCTGTAAAAAAGACTTGTGAGAGACAGTATGACAGTCATGCTTCAAAACGCCAGGCTATAGCGAGAACAGGCAACAGTATCGTTCCTGCACTGTAAATAGAATGAAATATAGGTGGTCATGTCTTCAGAATCATAGACTGATCCATGTTGGAAAAGACCTACAAGATCATCAAGCCCAACTATTAACCCAGCTGTCCCTACACTCCAGACCTCCAGACTTTAAGACACATCCAGAGACGGTGATTCAATGCCCTCCTTGGGCAGCCTCTTCCAAGGCCTAATGAACCTTTTCAGGAAGAAGGTTTTCCTAGTGTCCAACCTAAACTTGCCCTGGTGCAACTTGAGGCCATTTCCTTTTGTCCTGTCACTTGTTACCTGTGAGAAGAACCCAAGACCCACTCCTCTAACGCAAGTCTTGTTGTCATTAAAGAAGGCACAACTTTGACAAACTGAGCCTGTTTCCACATCATTTGACTCTGTCCTCATGTCCATTGCTGTCAGACCTGTTGCTCGTCCTTCTGTCTGCTCTGAGCCACCTTGTGCCCTTCATGGTCATAGCTCCTCTTCAAGCACTGCTTCTAGTAAGGAATCACTAGCTGGAGTCACACAGTTGTGAGATCTTGGGGTCACTGTCTGTCCTTGCATGTCAACAGGAACTTTGAAAACATCTTTGAGAAGACAGACAGGCAGCCTCATTTAGGCCATTAAATGACCTAAAGTCAGTGAAAGATGGGGCAAATGGAAAGAACTGCTTGAAAAGAAATTGCTGATATAATGGTTATAAAGGCAGTCTGAGCATTTAATGTGAGCTATAGCTGAATATTCAGCACTCTGAATGCTCATATGAACCCGTCTAAAGGTTAAAGTCACTCCCTCCAGGGTCAAGTTGTGGAAGCAGTGACAGGCAGAGCCAGAGCCAGATCTCCAAACCACTCTGACAGGTCAAAGGTTGCATAGCTTCTGCCAAGTCCTCAAAAACCTGAGTTAGGTTTGATCTACATGTGTATCTCATGAGTCACGACTTGGTGCATTCCAGCGCCAATGTTGCCCGAGCTGGGGCTCTCCCCATAGCTGCCAAAATTGTTCTTTACCCTATTTACAAGCTGCTGCAGTCATTTCAGTCCTTTACCTGGATCAGCTACTCATACAGTAGTCCATCCTAAATACCAAATTAGCTTAAATATGTAGTTAGGCCCTTGATTTCCACATCTGACACATCTATTGGGAGTGAATTCTGGGATTCCTGCAGTTGTGGTTATGCTTTAGAAATCAGAAATTGTGAAGATGCATGTTGTAGTCCACTGTCCTTACAGGGATGCATCAAATTATGTAAAAACATATAATGGCAGCTCCTAAAATGGCTGTAAGCGTTTTAAATATCCCATTACTTGATACTTTAAAATAAGATAATTGATTCAGCCTGTTACAATGATAATTGTTGCTTTTGGTTACAGATATTCCTTCAATAAAAAAAGGCACATCTGAGATTTCTATTTTTAGTCATTATTTTAACTTTGAAGTAGCAAAACCATAAGGTGTGTAGATGCAGCAGGGAGAACAGGTTCCCTACTTCCATCTTACTTATACCTCATGAGTTAATACTTCATTAGTTTGAGCTCTATAGGGTAAATCAGAGGAGCACTAAGAGGATAGAAACACTAATAATCTCCATTTGGGAGAATCTTAAACACAATTTCTTTGCAAACATTTAAATACATCATTGGTAAGAGCATTTTGGCTTGGATTTCCATAACAGCTTTTAATGTGCAGCATTTTTGTTTCTCTAGCAAAGTTGTAGTTCAAGTACAAACTGTAAGATTCAAATGTTGGCAGAAGATGTCTGTGATACAGCTCCACGTTCCTACGGGCCAACTTTTCAGCCTGGGGCACGCAGCAGGGTCAATCTGATCCTGGCTGTGCTTTGCCAATAGGACAATTCTGACCTCAGTTACCTGTTTGCAGTTTCAGTTATCTGTCTGGGCACATGAGTGTAGGATTTTACACAAGCAGCAGCAGCAGCAGCAGCATGTGTGTCAGGACCTCGGTGCCCTGTGAGAAGGATGTAGCTGCAGAGCAGCAGATGAAACGACACATTCGCACACGGGTCCAACCCATTTCTCCTCCTAGTTTCTAACAATTTGACAATTTCAACAAAAAGCATTTGGCATTTCTTCCCATTTCCATGGCTCCCCAGCAAAGTTATTCTATAGGATCATACTGTGATGAAGACACTAAACTGGGAGACATGCCAGCTCAGTTCACCTCTTGGTTTGCTCCAGACTGCTTGTGTCATGCCACGGAAGTCATTGAACCTCACTTTCACAGGTCCCACTTTCATCACTGGAAGGAACCACAACTTGCCTATGAAAGCCCATGAGGACACAACCATACTTCAGGAGATTTTCAGTACAGGGCCTGAATAAACACACACAGTGCAAACAGGTTTCCGTTCCCCTCCTGTTTGCAATTCATGGGTTGCTAATTTAGCATTAAGGGATAAATTATATCAGTACAAAAAAATGAAAGAAATCTTTGTATCTTAAATTCTGCAGCATTTTATATCCTGTTTTGCTTTAAGCTGGTATCGGTTTGAAGAGCCACACAAATACAAAGCAACAGGGTCAAAGATCCTTTGTTTTTCAGTAGTTCAACACCAGTGCTTAATTCCTAGCACTGAAGAAGGCCATTTACAAGCTTAAATCCACTTTAAAGCCTGGTAAAACATGAACAGTAAATACTTAATAGCATGTTTATGCCATGTTCACTGCTGAGATTGCTAAGTAGCACAGGGCTTTTTGGAAGGAGTATTTATTTGTAGACTATCCTGCACACTGGAAAATCCCCTGTGCCTGGCTTTCAGAGTGGTTAATCTCTTTGAATAACCCAGCACTGCCTCAGCCTGTTCATCATCTGATTCAACTCAGTCAACTAGAGGCAAGAGTTCATTAAGTAGAGACAAAGGTTTCTTAAGTGAATCTGCACTAGTGCTGTCACTGAAACAGGGAAAAATAAGTGACATGTACAGACCCTGTTACTGCCAGCAACACCAGCTGCCTCTAAGCCACCAGGCAGCTGCTATCTGCTGCCAGACCAGTGATCCTAGTACCCAGATCAAGGATGTGCAAACTCTCACCCATCTCAGTTATTGACTGGTGAAATGAAGCTGGGTAGTGCCCAGGAACAAGTGGAAAAGAGACAGAAATATTTACAAACCTTGCAAGAAAATTCAAACTCTAGCCAGGCTCCAATGAAAGCAGACAAACTTCCGTTTACATGATACAGCAGGTTTCACGGAATCATTTAGATTAGAAAAGACTTGTAAGGTCATCAAGTCCAACCACTAACCCAACTGTACCAAGTCCATCACTAAACCGTGTCCCCATGTGGGATGTTTCATTGGATGTTAACTTAGACTCTGCCTTAAACAGATACTCATTCGGAACATCTAAAATTAAATTGTTTGTAGTCCATTCCTGTTGCAGTTCAAAAATTACCAGAATTCTCAGATGTATAGATCTGTGTTTTCACGAAGAAGAAATGTTGCTTTAAGAGGACCCCCGCCCCGGGGGAGGTTACACTATAGAATTGTCCGTGTACCTGCCCTTGAGGGACGGGCTATGTGAGAACATAAAAGGGACAAGTGATCTTAGCCCTGCCTCTTCTTTCTGAGGGCTCCTAGCCCAGCACTGGGCTGCTGCTCCATCCTCACCTCCCCAAATACACATTTCCAGGGTGGTGGTGGGGGGAAAGACGGGCCTGCTGAGGCTCAGCCCCAGCCCGGACCCTGGCCCTGGTCCCGCTCTGCCACGGGGAGGGATGTGGTGGCTCCACACAGCCCTGACCCCAGCTCTGCAGCGGCGACACCGGCTTCAACCCAGCCCAGTCCAGAGCTGGCACCCCAGACTGGAGAAGCAAGACCTTAGTCCAACCTACCATTCTCCCTGCCATGGACCAGCCATTCGGTGACCCGTGGTGAGCTGAAGGGATTCCTTTTTTTCTGCCTGAAGCTGAAAAAGGAGGAGAGACAAGACATGAGGGTCATGAAAGCCCCTCTGCCATGTTTGCGGAGTGTGCGGGGTGGCCCTGCTGACGTGACCATGCAATCAGTCTCCATCTTGGGTCCCACACATGGCCAGAGCCACGCTACCACCCCCACCATCTTCGAGAGCACTGATGAGGAGGAAGAGAGACTTTGTCATTTCTGCCGCTGAGGAAATCTGGGGATGCTCAAGTATTGGAGACAATTCCTCCGCGCTTAGCCGAAGAAAGCAGAAGGAAGCAAGAATCCTTAAACCTTGGGCATGTAAGACAGAGTCTGGGTTCTTTGTTTGAAAGCACGTCTCGTTCATCGAGGGATGCAGTTCAGGTGCTGAGGAATCGGGCCTACCTGATGAGCATTGAGCTGGAGAAGATACGCTGAAGAACTGAAGAATTCACCAGTCTGGACACCTGAGGGTGCTGCTGTTTGCAGGCAGGGGTGACACATGAATAGAGAGTGATGGTACTTGTCTCTACTAGACTGACATGTCCTTTTCCCAGGTCTCTGATGTCAAAAGAAACCCAANAAGAGGACCCCCGCCCCGGGGGAGGTTACACTATAGAATTGTCCGTGTACCTGCCCTTGAGGGACGGGCTATGTGAGAACATAAAAGGGACAAGTGATCTTAGCCCTGCCTCTTCTTTCTGAGGGCTCCTAGCCCAGCACTGGGCTGCTGCTCCATCCTCACCTCCCCAAATACACATTTCCAGGGTGGTGGTGGGGGGAAAGACGGGCCTGCTGAGGCTCAGCCCCAGCCCGGACCCTGGCCCTGGTCCCGCTCTGCCACGGGGAGGGATGTGGTGGCTCCACACAGCCCTGACCCCAGCTCTGCAGCGGCGACACCGGCTTCAACCCAGCCCAGTCCAGAGCTGGCACCCCAGACTGGAGAAGCAAGACCTTAGTCCAACCTACCATTCTCCCTGCCATGGACCAGCCATTCGGTGACCCGTGGTGAGCTGAAGGGATTCCTTTTTTTCTGCCTGAAGCTGAAAAAGGAGGAGAGACAAGACATGAGGGTCATGAAAGCCCCTCTGCCATGTTTGCGGAGTGTGCGGGGTGGCCCTGCTGACGTGACCATGCAATCAGTCTCCATCTTGGGTCCCACACATGGCCAGAGCCACGCTACCACCCCCACCATCTTCGAGAGCACTGATGAGGAGGAAGAGAGACTTTGTCATTTCTGCCGCTGAGGAAATCTGGGGATGCTCAAGTATTGGAGACAATTCCTCCGCGCTTAGCCGAAGAAAGCAGAAGGAAGCAAGAATCCTTAAACCTTGGGCATGTAAGACAGAGTCTGGGTTCTTTGTTTGAAAGCACGTCTCGTTCATCGAGGGATGCAGTTCAGGTGCTGAGGAATCGGGCCTACCTGATGAGCATTGAGCTGGAGAAGATACGCTGAAGAACTGAAGAATTCACCAGTCTGGACACCTGAGGGTGCTGCTGTTTGCAGGCAGGGGTGACACATGAATAGAGAGTGATGGTACTTGTCTCTACTAGACTGACATGTCCTTTTCCCAGGTCTCTGATGTCAAAAGAAACCCAAGGACCGATACGATAGTGACCTCCCATTGCATTTTTCTCAGAATACGTGATGGCATTTGTGACACAGTTTCTAGTTTGTGTGCACTAACTTGCTTAAGCTTTTTTGTGTTTCTGTATACAGTTAGAGAGTTCATAAACTCTTTTCCATTTTCCCTACGCTATCCATTGTCTGGCAAATTCTATCCAAGATCTCACTGACACCTAACTGTTTTCTTTCCCTTTATCTTTAATTGTGGTCTTGAACCCACCACAATTCCTCATCCCCAAAAGTCAACTCAGGATTTACAGATGATAGTCTGGGCTTTTTGTTTTGAGTGCTTTACCTTCCCTGGTTATAAAAGGGAGAAGACAGCATCAATGCATGCATCACAAACACAACTCCAACAATAAAGAACTCCAGAGAGATTCATTATTTCCAGTTCTAGTACTTCAAATAATGACACGGGGGAAAAAGGCACATATGGCCTGTGTCACCCAGATGGAATCAAGAAACCAAATGGAGCAAAGGAGCAAACTGGAGACATTAGGAATGTGAATGGGATTGAACTTCAGAAAGCTTCAAAATAACATGTTTGGGAAAAAAAATAATTGAAAAAACCTCAATGGGAGTGAAGAATATGGAAGTGAGGATGATCTGGAGCAGTGAGCAATGACTGATGAGCATTCATTTTTTGTTACGATAGCAGCAGCAAGAGGAGGTCAGTGCTCTGCTGAATGAGCTCAAGAATTAAATGTTGGTCCACAGAAATCAAATTTTTACACCTACAAACGTTTTTAGAATCCTTTGTTAGCTAACCAATTCTGCACACACAGTTTAGGAAAGTTGTCAGTGAAAACTGAAGATAAAGTATTTTACTTGAAAACATTCATAGGTACACTTAGGAATTCAGTATTTCCTTTTTTAAATAGGAGTAATAAAGAGATGCAATCTAATGTCTTTTTATACACTGCATTTTTTAAGATAAGCACTGCTCATAGCACAAAATATTCTTTTCACATCAATAAAAATCAAATGACCACAGGGTATCAAATAATGCACTTTTTCTTCCAGGATGCAGTAAGGAAAAATTACAGAAAATACTTTTGGGGACAAGCCATGGTTGGTCAGCTTCTGATGAAGGAAAAATATTATCATTGAAGTTACTCTAATGTGTAGATGAGAATCTTGAAAGCACAGTGTACCCAGCTGCTTCCACCTCAGTGCTCATTTTCTTCAGCCTCTTTTGAACAATCTCAGCCACAACAATTGTTCATGTGTTTTGAAGGTTCTGCAAATACTTTTTTTTCATCTCTGGCAGTTGCCTGGGCTGACATAACTTGGTTGTGCTAAGATTTGATTTAAAGAATGCGAAGGATTTTCAAAAGACACGTGAAGCAACTTGTCGGTAGAAATTCAGTACATTCTGGATTTGAAGCACTGCTGACTTGAGGTATTTGAAGGAACATCAATTCTGATTCTTCTGCAAGCAGGCTGGCACTAATGATTATCCAGCACGGCTGTGAAAATGTGTTTTTACTGACACTAGATCACTAGATACGTCTAATAGAAAAGTAATTCAGCAGAATTCCCCTGCCTCGTAGTGTAAGGATAGTAAAGGAAAAGGGGTGGTTAAAGCAAAGGGAGCATCACATTGCTTCACTAGTACAGCCTCAGATTGATATTTAGGTAAAATGCAAAAGAAATTCAGAAGAACTCAGTAACTTTGAGTAGATGTCAAAGTTCAAACTCATGCAAAGCAGCATGAACAGTCAGGCTTGGCAGAAGGGCCATTTGATGGCAGAATTGAAAGAAGAAAATATGAAACAGAGTGAGACAAATGTGGTAGTGATATGAATTGCATATTTACTCGTTTGCTGACTTGTTTCTTCTAATTTCTCAATAAATTTCATCGCGGTGTGGATGGAAGAAACAAAAATAAAATGTTTTCTCATTTATGGGTTGGCTCAGAAGAGCCTTCAGTAAGACTTGAAGAGTTGCATTGTGATTATTTTAGCTACAATTCAAAAGCAATACTAAATGTAATATGTTTTCTGATTATTAGAAACAGATTTTAACTGAAACAATGTGGAGCTCACAGGACTTGTTAAAATTAGTTCTTTGAAGAGCAGCATCTAAATCAGATATAAACTAGGCTTTGGAAAAGGTAAAAAACAGGGAAGACACCATATAATCCTTACATCAAGCAAGCTATGTTTCAGGCTTTAAAAGAAAAAAAGGCTTAGGGGCACATTTTGCTTCAAAATTCATGTAATCTGACACAATAATGTGTAAGAACTAAAAATAAAATGTTTTTGACCTTGAAAAACCAAAACAGAGGTCTCTGCAAAACCAATGGAAAGGGTATCTCTTGGTGACAGCAACAACCTGAAATTCTGCTGTGAACAAATTCATCCTCATCACTAATTGAAATACTTGATTCGTGCATGTAGCAGGTACAGAGCCCCTGAGCTCAACCTGACTCCTACTATTCATAATCATTAAAAATGGGGGAAAAAATTAAGATTTCTACACTAGTATTTGCATTAAGTATCCAGAAAAGCCACCAAACATTTGTTTCTATTTTGAATTTTTGATTGTACAGGCACTGAATAAAGTTACCATGTGCATTTTCACACCACAGGCAAATTGTCAAAAAGAATTTTAATTAAGATCATTTTGCCACAAACTACCTGAACATTACTGAAGTGCAGAAAACACGGTGTTTCTCGAAATGGATTTTTGTTGTACAGGTCACCTACATTGCAATGTATTTCCCAGGCTGCTGCATCTGCTGCTTTATTGGAGCTCAGGATAAAACAAAGAAATATCCTCAATCCTATCCTAACACTCCCATCTGCTAGGAAAACACAAGGTATGATAATGGACATTGTAACAGTCAGTGCCAAAAGGTGACTCTAAACCACCAGTCCCATGTGTGTACATTTCAGGTCTAGACAAATATTTCTGCTGTAATATTAGAAGCTTCCTACTTTACTCTCTGCTTTGCTAGCATGTCAACAGGCTACTCACAATTACCTATTAGAAACATTTTATTGCCCATTTGCTTTTATTAAAACATCTTAGACGGAAGCATGTGTGTATTCAGCTACGTGCATGGTCTAAAATAAACAAAACAAACCACAGGCTGATTATGGCTGGATGGCGCTGGGAACACAGAAGCCATTTTCTGGTGAGATATGAAATTGAATCTGCAAATTCTCCATTTCCTTTCTGTCCATTAGGGCTGCAGCAGAACTGATCCATGTCTGCTCTCCACCTTGCTAAAACCACCAAGGTCCCCTGTGCTGTGAGTTGCCCCCGCCACTCGTATTTCTAAATCCAGAGTCATAAACTTAATGGATGTATAGAAACAGGCTTACATGGAGGAATCTGCATGATCTGCACTAATATTACATGATTCCATTGACCCTGCTCATTACGAGACTGAGATATATGTAGTCTGGGTGCATAAAGTTCCCAGAGGTGCTTTTGGGGCTGAAAAGATGAGGAAAGCCTGATGGTTGTCCCTGAAATGGATCTTCATTCAAATAGTTTTGGATCCCCTGCTCCTAGTAGGACATTGAAGGAACAGACTGTGTCCAGAGAAGGGCAGTGAAGCTGCAGAAGAGGCTAGAGTGCAAGTGCTTTGGGGACCAGCTGAGGGAACTGGGGGAACTTTAGCCTGGAGAACAGGAAGCTCAGAGGACACTTTCTCAATCTCAGAAGCTCCCTAAAATTCAGGAAGGTGGAGCAGGTTGAGGGTCAAGGAAGAAGCAACAGGACAAGAAGAAATGGCCTTAGGTTGTGTCAAGGAAGGTTTATGTTGGAAATTAGGAATAATTATGTAGGTGAAAGGATTATCAAAGATTGGAATAGGCTTCCAAGGGAGGTGAAGATATTTTAAAAGATGTAGACATAGAGCAGAAGGACATGATTTACTTTATCTTTCTTTCCTGCAAAATGCTGTTAAATAGCTCATTTATTAGTCAGTGTACTGAGTACACATACTTCATATAAAACTGTAGCTCCTCTAAACAGGCTGAAAACAATGTTCTAGATCTAAAATACACCATTAGTTGAAACCAGTGGAATATACTGAGCTCAGTTTCACTATGTATTAGCCAAATAATCAAGACCAGATTGTCCCGCAAGGAACACTAATAGTAAATTATACCAGACAGTAAAAATTAATCATTTTTACTATCATCAGATAATATATGATGGAGAGCTCCCCATGGCTAAAACTGACATTATTTAATGACCTTTGCATCTGTAGATTTGAGACCGTGCAGAATTATTTAAATTTATAATTTGTTACTGCCTCTTTCATTGTTTTAAAGTGTAAGAATTGAGTGAGAGCGCCTTACACATAGCCCTGCCACGAGAAATAAAATACAAATCTCAGGTGGTAGGAGAATTCCTGTTGCTATGCTTAGTATATTCAAGTCACCTTTTTGTCATGTTGTTCTTTCCAGTCTTTGTAATCTTCCACTGTAAAGTCAAATTATTTAATATATTTTTTTTCATGACACATTTTCTCCCTAGAATGGCCTTTTAGCATTTTTTCATATAATTTTACTATGCTCTAAATTATTTATTTCTTAGCTCCATGTCCTTTACAATAATCCTGTTCATTATATTTTACCCAACCTCTCTCACTAAGGAGCTCTGTGCTGTTCCCAGCTGACAATCATTGTAGTGCATTGGTCCAGAGGAGATACCCACCACTGAGAGACCCAGCACTTATCTATTCCAGCATTTCCCTTCACAGTTTGACTAAATTAGAATAAAACCTGCAGGGTAGAGTCTTTTGGGAATTTTACACAAAACACAAGAGGAAACAGCACAGAAACATGAGAATGGCTGTACCAGCTCAAACTGCACGTACACATGGAGCTCAGTGTCTTCTGATGCTGCCCACAGCCAATGTTCAGAGAAGAAAAAGCAAAAGACAAGAATATGACAGTATTTTCAGCAATACCTTGATAACCTGCAGCTCTGATTCAATAATTTCCTGAAACAAAGGTGGAATCTTCGCATGACAGATTTTTCCTCCATGGATTTTCTTAGATGTTTTTCTTCCAGTCAGATTTAGAGCATCTCCATCCCATAAAACAGACATGACACCTTACAGTAGCAAACCAGGAAACACACATAACATAGAAGGTTCCACATCAACCTGAGAAGGAACTCCTTCACGGTGAGGGTGATGGAGCACTGGAACAGGCTGCCCAGGGGGGTTGTGGAGTCTCCCTCACTGGAGATATTCAAGACCCGACTGGATGAGTTCCTGTGTGACCTGGTTTAGGTGATCCTGCTCTTTGCAGGCAGATTGGACTAGATGATCTTTTGAGGTTGTAGCGGGTTGAAATTCAAAGTTCTTTGCTCCCGGGTTTTCAGCACCAATTTTGTGGTGGGTTCAGGACCACAATTCAGTATCAATGAAAGGAAAGCAAGGCAGTGAGGTCTCAATGGCATCTCGGCTNCACCCCTCTCGGAGCCGCAGTCCTTGTCCTTCCCCCCCCCCCCCCGGCCCGTTCCCGGGGCGGTGGGAGGGGCGCTCCCCTCAGGGCCAAAGCCCGCGAAAAGGGCGCGAACAGAGACCCTGCCCCGGTTTTATAGGCTCCCCCAGCCCGCCTTTCAGGGGCAGGTCACAGCACAGACGCTTCGGGGGGGGGGTGTCCTGTGACCTGTGCAACCAGGGACAGGTCTCCCAGAACACAACAAACCTTTTCTTCCTCATGAAAGCACTTCTACAGGTTCTAGCAGTTCTCAAACTGCAACAGAGGTCCCTTCCAATCCGTAGTGATTCTATGATTCTATAACATCAAGAAAATTTTAATCGATAATATAGGTTCCTAGGGCTCTTAGAAACAATTCCTTTTAATTACTGGCATTTCTGTAACAACAGCCAGATTTTTCCACATCATCTTTTACTTCTTCATAAACCACTTTCTTTGATCCCAGAACAAAGAACCCTTGACCTCAGTGATTCGTCTGTGTTGTCAAGGATTTGAGACAACGTTGTGAAATTTTATGATTAAATAGTTCAGGAGAAAAGAATATCAGTAACCTACAAAACTTAAGTTTATTGGTTTCTCCTCACACAACTACACGTTAGGCCTGGGAATTATTGCTGTAAAAATAGATTTTTTTTTTTCAATATGCATAGGAGAGTTATAGTTCAAGGATTATTTTCGTTCAGAGAGAAGGAAACAGTTACTTCAAATATAATTGTACTATTATTCAAAACACAATTGGAGTGCAGACAGCGCCGTTGATGGTGGTAGTTCTGGTACTGTTAAGACAAATAACTTCAAGCTTATACTGTATGGCTGTTGGGAATTTTAACTTACTTTCTTCTATTAAGTGGAGAACTTTGAGATCTGCTTGAATGCAATACTTTCTTTAAAATAGGTTATTTTATTCCTGAGAGGACAGCTGAAGTACATAAACCTGAAATACTGTAAATGTTAGCGCAGGAAAATCCTTCTTCCAAACTCGATGTGCAACATACAACATCATAGGCTGGTATTTTGCATACTTGGATAATAAGTTAGTGAATAACTGAGATTGGGAACTTGTTCTGCTGTCCTACTGAACACACATACACAGGCACGATGAATTTAAAGAAAATAAAATATTAAAAAGTCCCTCCTATTAAAAAAGTCCTGTCTTCATGTTGCCTCTGCAACATCAGTGCTGAATTTCTATACAATGGTGCAACTAGAGCTGTTATAAATAACAGGGGTTGAGGCAATAATGAAATAAAAATATGCAGTAGGTTGTCTTCCTATTTTTAACATAGGTCCACAGACACACCTTTGACATAATATTTAATGTATTCTAAAATAAATATGCATGTCTTTAAAACTATATATCTGGTTTCTTTCAATTTGATTTATTATGTGGCTTCAATTACATACACTGTCACCTGTCTTGATGTCCTCAACAGTATACAGTACCAAAACAGGAGGCTCCATTTAAATGCATTTGAATATTTGTTCGGTCAGGTGAAACAACGTAAATTGCTTCAGTTAAACTTTCCAAGTAGACTCTGACCAACTTAAATAGAAGTCTGGCAAATGCAGAAAAGATATTTTTAAAAAATGGCAGCTGAGTAACAGAAAATGAAGGACCAAAAAAAGAAATAAATAAAAAGATCAAGGAAAATAACAAGTAAAAGAGATTGGACAAAGGACAGAGGAAGAAGCATCGTCAAAGACTTTTGCAAAGGCAAATACAGGTTGATCAATCAATATTAAAGATCAAGGAATAAACAAAGTGGAAAAAAATTATGGCCAGGCTCCAGAAGATGAAAATTTACACCCTTAAAACCAATCAATTCTGTGCTCTTATCTGATAATTAAAATGAATTCATTAAAAATGCACAGAGGTAACCTTTTAGTATATTGTTACAAGGATTTTAACATTCAGTTCCCAAGTATTTCCAGTTAGAAGTTGAATTAATTTTTAATCACAGTTTAATGCAATTTCCTGTTACAAAAGCAGCTCATTCCTTTTATAAGGTGAGCATTTGCTTGATGAAACGTACATAAACCATCACAACTACAACAAAAGATGTGCCCTGCCAGTTTTTCTTCCTGTTACTCTTAATGGGAGAATTTTCTTAGTACTCTCAATAGGACTAAGTGAATTAAATCGCTTACACAGCCTACACAGAGTGAAGTACGGCTAATTAGTTATTTTTGTGCTCACATAAATGATCTTAAGCAGGCAATAATTGCACTGAATTAGCATTAACTTCAAGCAAGACCCTGCAAATTGACTGGAGAAGTAATGGATTACATAGCAAATATTTCATTTGAGAATTTGCTCCCAGTTCATATGTGCATTAGTCATTGCTTTGATCACACCGCAACAGGGTGCTGAGCTGTTGTCACTGTACCCTGCTCAAACATCATAAAGGATTAACTGAAAGTTCACTGATTCTGTGATTTTTCTTCTTTGCTTACTGCAGTTGATAATGTTTTTTTAAATCTTGAAATTGTTTCACACACCCAAATATTCTGAAAAGGAAATAAGATTCCAATTGGCCTCTTAGCTGACGTTAAATTCCTGATGTTAAATCATCCTTATTATTAATAAGAAGATTTAAAAAAAAAATAAAGGGTAAGATCCTTCTTTCCCCTTTCCTATCCTTAAGCAACTAAATCTCAGTGCAGATATCCAGGAGCACACAGAGTTGACAGCAGCCTGTCCCCTTATTGCCAGGGCATAGACCCATGGACCAAGCTCAGGAGATGCTTCGTCCATGTCCTACCATCATCTGAAACCGTGCTGGGACAGTCCCTTCACCAACTACACTCTTGAAACATGCTTTCATAAGAATTGGAAACTATATAATCAAATATCCACAGAAACATCCTCCAGTGATAAATTTACTCTCTCACGTTAGGTGTAGGACATTCTATCTGCACAGTTTCATACACATCCCACGGCAATCTGGGGTGATAACTAGAATATATTTAGCTCTTATCTCACAGACTGACTTTTAATGACATTTAGAAGTGCTAAAGCACTTCGAGGATTTGGACTCCTTGTTAGTCCTAGTGTTTCCCTATAAGCAGTTGCTCAGACATTAAAAGTCCCTCTGTCAGGGTACATAAAACAAACATTGAGCCCATTTGATATGATATGAATGTTTAATGTAATTGTGTGATAAATTTATTCTGGTCACCTTTATACATTTATCTGCATATAAACCTTCATGTTCTAGTAATTACTTAATCTTCTAATTAATAAGTCCTAAGCCTTGGGAAACTGCCTCAATTTTTTTATTCAGTCCAGTTTTGTTTCTCAGGCAGGCAAAACTTTCTTTGCAAGTATAAGAAAAAGCAAAGCAAATAAACAAATTAAAAACCCTGTTAGATTAAAAGTCCTAGGTTGGATACCCACTGTCCTTCCACTGATGATAATTGAGGGCAGTTCTAATCCAGTTTCTTCAGCAGAAGCAAATCTATACATCAGTGGTAGATTATACTGTTGGTGGTGATTTCACAGGGAGTGGTTTGGTGTCCCCATTGGCCATGGCTGGATGCACATAGACCTTCTAGACTTAGTGCACAGTGAGCTCGTAAAGTCCCATGTGGTTTGAACTCCTCTAATGAAGCAAAGGATTAAGGAGATGTACCCCAAATCCTTTGTGCCCTTGGGTTCACTAATGAAGAGAACAGAATTAGCTACACTTAGGTTTTCAATATTTTCCCAACAAGGGCTGGGTTTTTTAAACTAAAACCTTAAAAAGAGCATTTTCCTAATGAAAAATAATATTCTACTGTTGTTTTTCTAGCCCACTTCCCTGAAAAGCCAACAGACTCACCCAATGCCTTCCACTGAATGTGTCCAAGCGTCCAGGTATAACCCTCCATTTCTTCCCTGCACTCTCGAAGGACAGCAGAATCACCAGCCAGCGATGAGATGATTCTCCAAACAGTTTTAAGGTTGAGGATACAGAGGCACTTTTAAAAGGACAAACTCTTCCTTCTTCTGTAGCATGAAGCTTTCTGGGCACCCATACTAGCCTTTGTGATAGACCATGAGTACTTTCACACTGAGAAGGGTTTAGTGCTCTGGAATGAGCCGTACAAAAAACCAAAAACAGTCATGAGTTGTTTCAGCAGGGGAAACATCTCGTGAACATTGTCATTACTCTGTTCTCCAGGATCTGATTTCTTTATTCAAGGAGCTGATAAATCCCACACTATCTGAGAGGTAACACTCATCACGTCTAGCCATAAAAATCAGCTTTTAACACCGTGTACAAGGAAATCAAATCACAGTACTGAATGCTGCAGCCTAAACACACAACCGGGAAATGTGGGAATTTGGTGTGGGGAAGCCAACTATTTTCCTCTTGTGAGTTGATTTATATTATAATTCAAAGCTTAAGCACAATTATTACAGTTCTTTTTCTTGCAGAGGAAACACACAGAACTTCAGATAGCAAGATAATACAGACAAAATTCATTTCCTACAAGCTGTCCCTGCATTGTTTATCAAGCTAAATAAATGGGAAGGCTTTGCCATACATAATCACAAAACATCTTGCTGTGGCAAGAGAAGCCCTTTTCTACGAGATAACTGAATAATGGGCTTTTTATTCTGGTTTTAAAACAAAAATTAGTGTTATCAGGGATATAGAAAACAGGAGAGAAAACAATTCAGTCCTGCTTCTGCTTGAGTTTTCCCCCAAAATTTTGCAAGGCAAGATGACCCTACAGAAGGGTTTCATTTTGCTTAGCAATATGGTTTACTGATGAACTTGGTAGAGTAGGGTTGAACTTGATGATGTCAAGGCTCTGATTCTATCATCAGATAGAAGCAGTGTCTCCTGATTAAGTCATTCCTGATAATTTGCCTTTAATTATTACTCACACAAGTCAGTTTTTCCCTCCCTCCATCAGCATTTGAAGTGTTGATACAATTACCCATTATTAAGATCTCTGCTGTAACCATCCTGTATCTCCAGTAATTTATAATTGGAAATGAAGGTGGCATTTGCATGGCAGTGAAGTGTTGCTCTGTAGCTCTCCTATAAGCCACATGCATGCAAACAAAAGCAGAGTCAGAGGGATCAGAAAGGTCAGATATGAAGGCAATCCTCTAGTATTCCAGATGAAAAATTAGACTAGTGCTCCTGGGTTCCACAAAATCCTTTACTATCCAGCTTGTAAGGCAAGAACTTATGTGTTTGCTCCCACCTCCTTCTGCCTGTGTAACACTTGTGCTGGGGCAGAGGTACAGGATAAAGAAGGATCTGGAGGTTTGTCTGAGCTGTATTACGGATTTGTCTTTCAGAATGCACTGAGGTGCAATTTCTATCTCCACGAAGAAATAACGCAGGAATTTTACATCTTATGCATGCTCCATCTGATGTTGGACCATATCACCACAAGTCTGTGACTGTATGAACTAAGTCCATGTTTTCAGTGGAAATAACCACTAATTTTTTGTTTAAATAGCTGTCCATTTGACAAAACATTTGAGATTTCCTTGAAACACACCTCCTGGTCTAATTGAGGAGTCTTCAAGTTCAAAAGGGCTCCATAAAGCAAAGAACATGTTCACGGACCCTTACATGGACCCAGCAAAGAAATACTTCTATTAAAGTAACCCTCCCTGTAGAGTCAAGTAATCCAAATGCTCCTGCAGTTCCTATAGCTGCAATAAGAAAACCACAAATCCCTGAATGTTCTCAAAAACTCTGCAGTGCTGTCGATCCTCAGTCTTCTGTAGTAAAAGTAACAAAAATGTGCAAGGCCAGCAATCTCACTGCAAACCTTTGATGACTAAATTGTGATTGATCGTATCAATTTGTGGGCAGAGCTGCCACCACAATGTCACATAGCAACAAGAGGCATTCTGCGCTGGATTTCCCACTTGTGCAGTGATTACTGTAATAATGGTGAAATTGTTTTGAAAGGATTTCTAAGAGCCTGATATTCCAGCAGTGTTTCAGCTCTGAAGGAGATAAAAGCTAATTTCCAGGTTCGTGTGTAAGTCAGGACACATTGAAAAATGACTCCCCAAAAGCTACCCCATGCTTCAGACACTCAAAACCCAGGCGGGAAACTTCTGTCCTTCATAGGTGGCTCAATATCACTGAAAAACTTTGGAGCAGATTGCAGAGGTCAGCAGGCTCCCATGCCCAATTGATAGACAAATCCTGCTTAGATTTGTTCAGACAGTAGTGGTCAATGGGACGGAATCTAGTTGGAGGCCTGTATCTAGTGGAGTGCCCCAGGGGTCAGTGCTGGGACCGGTCCTGTTCAGTCTATTCATTGATGACTTGGATGAGGGATTTGCATGCACTGTCAGCAAGTCTGCTGATGACACAAAGCTGGGTGGTGTCACTGACACCCCTGCAGACTGTGCTGCCATTCAGCGAGATCTGGACAGGCTGGAGAGCTGGGCTGAGAGAAATGTAATGAAGTGTAACAAGGGTAAGTGTAGAGTCTTGTATATGGGCAAGAACAACCCCAGGTACCAGTATAGGCTGGGGACTGACCTGTTGGAGTGTAGTGTAGGGGAAAGGGACTTGGGGGTCCTGGTGGGCAGTAGGATAACTATGAGCCAGCAGTGTGCTCTCGTGGCCAAGAGGGCCAACAGCATCGTGGGGTGGATTAGAAGGGGGGTGGTTAGCAGATCAAGAGAGGTTCTTCTCCCCCTCTACTCTGCCCTGGTGAGACCACACCTGGAGTATTGTGTCCAGTTCTGGGCTCCTCAGTTCAAGAGGGATGTGGAGCTTCTGGAGAGAGTTCAGCATAGGGCAACGAAGATGATGAAGGAGGTGGAGCACCACCCTTACGAGGAGAGGCTGAGGGAGCTGGGTCTCTTTAGCTTGGAGAAGAGGAGACTGAGGGGTGACCTCATTAATGTCCACAAATATTTGAGGGGTGCGTGTCAGGAGGATGGCACTGGGCTGTTCTCGGTGTCAAGTAGTGATAGGACGAGGGGCAATGGTTGTAAGCTGGAACATAGGAGGTTCCACATCAACCTCAGAAGGAACTTCTTCACGGTGAGGGTGACGGAGCACTGGAACAGGCTGCCCAGGGGGGTTGTGGAGTCTCCCTCACTGGAGATGTTCAAGACCCAACTGGATGTGTTCCTGTGTGACTTGGTCTAGGTGATCCTGCTGTGTCAGGGGGATTGGACTGGATGATCTTCTGAGGTCCCTTCCAATCCGTAGTGATTCTATGATTCTATGATTCTTTGATTCTATGATTCTATGATTAGTGGGCAAAGCATAAACACAACTTTCCATCGCTGTTGGTCTTGAACCCATCTGTAGAAGATCTCTAGCCAAAACCCTAATTTCATCCAGCAATGTGCTACAACATTAAGAGATTTTCCCTAATGCAGATGGTGAAGGGTCATTCTTGAGGATAAGGAGATAACACAAGAACGTGGTAGGATTTTACAAGTGAGGTTCAGGGTTGGTTTTTTTTTTTCTATTTCCTTATTAGCTTGCCAGGGAAATGAGACCATTGTAGAGTTCGTGTTGAAGAGAAAGGTCATGCTTCACTGTACAGAAAAGGCTACTCTTGAAACACAATTTTCAAGATAAAACTAAGAACAGGTACAGCCAAACATGGCATTTCGCAGTTGCTTTGAAACATTTTCCTACACCTTTGCTACACTTCCTGGAAAATACATTTCAAATCCTACAGTAAAATGAAGAAATAATTATCCATTCCTGCCCTGAGTGACCATAATTATTCTGGCTGTGTATTGTGGACTGGAGCATGACTTGACTCATATCAGGGCCCAGGAGAACATGAGGTGAGACGAGATGCTTCTTGTTTTTCTGCTGACTACCAGCTGCGGGATCAATTGCAGGGAAAGAGTCTCCCTGAATGACCCCAGGCCCTTCTGCATGCATGGACAGGAGCTGTATTTGCTTACCTTTCTATCTGTATCAGTGCCCTCAGACAGGTTATGCATCAAGCCACAACCACAGTTTTCTTTCTCCTGGTCTGTGCTTTGGGCAATTAAATATTTGATTTAAACATAAGCTCCAGGTTGAACTTGAGCCCAGTTCTCCCAAGCAAGGTCCCAAAATGAGCATAGACCCCTCACTGTACCACACTGCATGATAAAGAAACTAACTGATTAGAGATTGCTAATAGTTTTCACTCTGAATTGTAAAGCGAGGGAAAACAGAACCAGCAAAGCCACTGATCAGTCTGCAAACCCAAACCATGGAAGAGAACACAGGAAAAACTCCAAAGACAACAAATCTGAAGACTGGTGCCTAATTAGGCCTTGTACTTTTTACTGCTACTGCTTTGCTGCTAGACTTCAGGACATTTGATCACCATTATTATTTTCACTCCCTGCTGTAAGCTGTCTTCTCAGCTTAGATATGCTTGCCCTGTACTACGTGCTCTAATCTAAGATGCCTTAACATCCACTCTGATTCCTGATCATTCGCAATAAACGTACATTAGTTCAAGTTCCACACTTTGGAGTGAACCATCAGAGTTCTGATACAGAGGTCAGCCTGTATCAGGAATATCTATCTCTACAGTCTACCAACACCTCCAGCTAGCACCAGTTCATTGGTTTCTGACCTCATAATTTATTTTCTGCTGTTTGTGTAGAAACTCTGGTAATAAGATTATATTTTGTTGCAGAAGCCACTGGGGTATAAACTAATTGCTCTTGGTGGAAGGTTTGGGACTGATCAAAAGAGAAAAAATTGATTTGGAAGTAATTTGGTGTAAAGATGGATCTTTACACCTCAGTAATATAAAACATACCCCAGGAATCAATAGGATAATCCATTTAGGATGTTTGTTCTCGTCTGCCCTTGGAGAAGGACCACTTGAAAAGAAGCAGTCAGAACATTTTTTAATATTACTATCCATAAAGCAGAAAATATTTTGATGTGTGAATTGAACTGCTGAATCACCTTAAGTGATATGAGATCTTAAAATATGAAAGCAAACAACCTCTACCACCTCCTTGGGTAAAAACATTTGGTTATTACTCTTCACTACTTTAAAATATATTAAAAGCACATTTTTCATACAGTTATATGCACAGTCTGAGCACCAAAAAAATTCTTTTTAATATTTCTAAGAAGCCTAGAATTGCCAAGAATCATGGGGAAATGCCAACAAACACATAAAGCAGTTTCCAAGCTTTTTTTATAAAAGATAGGAGCTGCCCTGCTACTCTAGAAACCATAGGATTTGGGAATTCTTCTGGTACAGAAGTTCTCGCTTGTTAAACTTTTGATTTTTGTTTTATGTGGTGGGTTCAAGACCACAATTAAAGATAAAGGGAAAGAAAACAAACAGTTAGGTCTCAATGAGACCTCAGATCAAATTTGCCAGACAATGGATAGCTTAGAGAAAAAGGAAAAGGGTTTATGAACTCTATAACTGTATGCAGAAAAGAAGAAAAGGTTAAGCAAGTTAGTGCACACAAACTAGAAACTGTGTCACAAATGCCATCACGTATTCTGAGAAAAATGCAATGGGAGATCACTATCCTATCGGCCCGTGGGTCTTTGTCACATTAGAGACCTGGGAAAAGGACATGTCAGTCTAGTAGACACAAGTACCATCACTCTCTATTCATGTGTCACCCCTGCCTGCAAACAGCAGCACCCTCAGCTGTCCAGACTGGTGAATTCTTCAGTTCTTCAGCGTATCTTCTCCAGCTCAATGCTCATCAGGTAGGCCCGATTCCTCAGCACCTGAACTGCATCCCTCGATGAACGAGACGTGCTTTCAAACAAAGAACCCAGACTCTGTCTTACATGCCCAAGGTTTAAGGATTCTTGCTTCCTTCTGCTTTCTTCGGCTAAGCGCGGAGGAATTGTCTCCAATACTTGAGCATCCCCAGATTTCCTCAGCGGCAGAAATGACAAAGTCTCTCTTCCTCCTCATCAGTGCTCTCGAAGATGGTGGGGGTGGTAGCGTGGCTCTGGCCATGTGTGGGACCCACACTCCGCAAACATGGCAGAGGGGCTTCCATGACCCTCATGTCTTGTCTCTCTNGCCATCACGTATTCTGAGAAAAATGCAATGGGAGATCACTATCCTATCGGCCCGTGGGTCTTTGTCACATTAGAGACCTGGGAAAAGGACATGTCAGTCTAGTAGACACAAGTACCATCACTCTCTATTCATGTGTCACCCCTGCCTGCAAACAGCAGCACCCTCAGCTGTCCAGACTGGTGAATTCTTCAGTTCTTCAGCGTATCTTCTCCAGCTCAATGCTCATCAGGTAGGCCCGATTCCTCAGCACCTGAACTGCATCCCTCGATGAACGAGACGTGCTTTCAAACAAAGAACCCAGACTCTGTCTTACATGCCCAAGGTTTAAGGATTCTTGCTTCCTTCTGCTTTCTTCGGCTAAGCGCGGAGGAATTGTCTCCAATACTTGAGCATCCCCAGATTTCCTCAGCGGCAGAAATGACAAAGTCTCTCTTCCTCCTCATCAGTGCTCTCGAAGATGGTGGGGGTGGTAGCGTGGCTCTGGCCATGTGTGGGACCCACACTCCGCAAACATGGCAGAGGGGCTTCCATGACCCTCATGTCTTGTCTCTCTTCCTGTCTCAGCTCCAGGGAGAAAAAGAGGAATCCCTTCAGCTCACCATGGGTCGCTGAATGGTTACTCTGTGGTGGGTGGGTGATGGCACTAAGATCTTGCTTCTCCAGTTCTCGCGGAGCCACTGCATCCCCCCTTCTCCTGTGGTGAAGCAGGGCTACCGTCCTTCACCCCGCTGGTTGTGGGAGCAGACCCGCCAAGCCCCCTCTGTCCCGTCTCCAATGGGGGAAATGGGGGAGGGAGCGGCTGGCAGCAAGCAGTGTCCCCCCCACCACACTGAGAAGGGGCTGAGGGTGGGGATGCCAGAGCCAAAGCACTCTGTGTTGGGGCACAAAGACCCCAGTTCAAAGAGGCAGGGCTATCGGTCACTAGCTCCTTTTATCTTCTCAGGTGGTCTATCTCTCAAGGGCAGATACATAGGACAATTCTATAGTGTCACCTCCCTCAGGACAGGTCACTGGTGGTGGGAGTGTCCTCTTAAAGTAACATAACTCAATTTTCAAACTGCAACAATTTACTATGGTCAGTGAAGTTAAAATTAAGTGCCACACTATGAAGTGGAGGTGTTTAAGGCCAGGCTGGATGGGGCTCTGGCCAGCCTGGTCTAGGGTGGGGTGTCCCTGCCTGTGCTGGGGGTGTCGGAACTGGATGATAGTTTCTTCCTACCCTGAGTGACTCTAATTCCATGGCTTCTGCAGTCAGGTGAGCCTGTTCTGGCAAGGGGATTGGACTAGATGGTCTCTTTGGGTCCCTTCCAACCCCTAACATCCTATGATCCTATGATCCAGCAAGGCTAAGTACTCTGGTGTAATATATGACAACATATATATCCAACACAAGGGGGAACTTCTTTACTGTGAGGGTCACAGAGCACTGGAACAGGCTCCCCAGGGGGGTCGTGGAGTCTCCTTCTCTGGGGACTTTCAAGGCCGCCTGGATGCGTTCCTCTGTGATCTGTGTTAGATAGTTTTGTCCTGCTCCAGCAGGGGGGTTGGACTCGATGATCTCTTGGGTCCCTTCCAACCCCTAACATCCTATGATCCTATGATCCAGCAAGGCTAAGTACTCTGGTGTAATATATGATCATGTTTGTATCCTGTAATAAAGGGTTATAAATACACAATCAGCTCTCAGCTCTCACTCAGGGCTCTTATTATCACCCCACATTTTTTGTGGTTTTCTTTTCTTCTCCAATTGCCTTAACAGAGTCACACTGTACTTTACCTGCTTTCAGTCCAAGCCTTTTTAATTCTCATCCAACTTCTGTATCAACAGAAGCATCACTAGCAGGTCAAGGGAAGGGTTTCTCTCTGTCTACTCTTCTGAGACCTCACCTGGAGTCCCACATCCAGTTCTGGAGTCCCCAGTATAGTTCCAGTACCCGAAGAAGCTACAGGAAAGCTATAGAGAGACTTTATATAAGGGACTCTAGTGATAGAACAAGGGAGATAAGTTCTAAGCTTAAAGAGGAGGGATTTAGATGACACATAAAGAAGAATTTTCTCCCTACGATGATGCTGAGGTACTGGAACAGGTTGCCGAGAGAGGTCATGGATGCTCTATCATCCCTGGAAGTGTTCAAAGCCAGGCTGGATCTCAGTTGTCTTGGTGTACACAGTCCACAAGCAGCAGCAATAACACAGGCTGCATGATAGTATCCAACTAATACATTCCCATTTTCACACTGAGCATTTGCCATTTCAAGAAAACCTTTCCTTTTTATTGCACCTCCATTGCCCTTGCTCATTGACACAGTTTAGTGAAACGTTACATGCTGAGATAGTTAACTTTAGGACATTTTTTCAGTTCATTTCCCCATCTTAAGCCCTGAAGTATCTATTGATTGATATCTGAGATTCTTCTTTAAGTCAATAACAACCCTTAGCAAGAATCAGTAGCTCTTTGCTGTTACTTATTCACAAAGAGTTTTATTGAGCTAAACTAGTATTCACAGTTTAGCCTTTAACAATTCACCATTTTACTTTATTTTTGATTGTCTTTCTTAACTCTGTTGGAATCTACTGCAAGCTAAATCATACCCAAAAAAGCCTACGGGTGAATGATGATCGTAATGCAGTGTTTTATCACTATACATGTGGATCTCACCATTCTAGCAGCACAATTTCTTATATACTCTTAAATTAGTTTTCAGAGGTGTTACAACAGCCCATACACAGGTAATAATCACAGATTCATAGGGATGGAAAGGACTTCCAAAGGTCATTCTAGTCCAACCACCCTACAACAAGCAGGACCGGATTGCCCAGAGCCCCATCCAGCCTGACCTTGAATGGCTGCAGGGGCCTCTACCACCTCTCTAGGCAGCATGTTCCAGGGATCCACCACCCTCAGATTCAAGAACTTTTTTCTCATGTGCAGTATAAATCTGCTCTTTTCCAGTTCAAACAATGACTCCTCATCCCATTGTTCCCTTCCCTTGTGAACAGTCTTCCCCAGCCTTCTGACAGCCCCTTTCAGGTACTGGAAGGTTGCTGTAAGGTCTCCCCAGAGCCTTCTCGTTTTCAGGCTGAACAACCCAAACTCACTCAGCCTGTCCCCAGGCAAAGGGCTGATGTCCTCCCCTAGACTCACTCTGAAAGTTTCACATCCTTCTTTTGTTGGGAGGTCCAGAGCTGGATGCAGGACTCCAGGTGGGGTCTATGTTCAGATTGCTTTTATTCTCTAGCTCTTCTTTGACTTGTCATCATCTGTGTCAGTCAGTCCACGGTACATTCTCCCATGAGAGACAGTCCAGGTTTGGGTGTCTTTTAGCAAAACTGAGGTCTTTGGTCCAGTTGGGCACTGGACAGACAGGCCTGGCTGCATTAAAGGCAACTCTGAATTTACAATGTGCCCAGCAGAAATCCATCAGCTGCAACTGGGTCCCCCGCACAGTTACTAATATGACTTGACACTATGCTGCAGAGTTTCCCCATCAAATTTGTAAACTGCCCCATAAAACAATATAATGCTGAAGGAAATATGTAGAGCTATATCACAGCACAGATTATTCACTCATTACTTAAGAAAGTAGGACTCAAAGCAAATATTCCCTACTATGTCACAACAAAAAGATGCAGAATCAGTCAGTATGTTATCAAGTTATCTCAAAATCCTGGAACTCTAACAAGCATAACTGACTTCAGAGTCCATCCATGCCTGTACATGTGTCACCTATAAAATCCTGAGTTTCGGGGATATTCCTTCCCTTTTTCCAGTCTAGGGGACAGCATTCCACATGACAGAGTTTCCAAACATTTTAAAATTCAGTCTGATTTTACTTATTACAGATTTTTTTTCAAAAAATAATTCATTATGCTGAATAATAATGATTCAGGATTTAAAAGTTCTGAAATACTTTCTGTGACAAACATAATGGCATAAGAGCTTTAAAGTGAGGTGTTCTGAGTTTTATAAGCAGCCAGCAACACTGGACTTCGTCTTGCAAGTGTAGCCTTACAAAGCTCATTTAGAGAAAAAGAGACAAGATACTGTAAAGAAGAGGGCATTGCACACTGATGGTGTCAGCGTGTCTTCCCAGCTCTACTCTGGACAAGATGTTCTTTGAAAGCTTCATTTGCTTGGCTACTACCTACTGGTTAACTGAACCCATTTGGAGGAATTTACTGAACTCGTGAACCCTGTCAGCACTACGGCCACTACAGCAGATGTAAGAACTTGCGGAATCAAGTCTAGAAATACCTGGAGGAAGCCTTAGAGACAAGACATAAAGCATTTCTGAGCTGCAGACTTTTCATTATGCTGGAGGCTCAGCTGAAAAGCAACCTGAAAAGATGTCAGAAACCAGAGTACTCAGATGCCCATTCCTCTTCAATTAGGAAAATCTACCACCATGACACTCAAACTGTGCATTTCCCCATCTTTAAAAGTTTGAACCTCAATTTTACTGCACATGTTAAAATACTTCAAAGAAGCCATCACAGTGTTGTAAATATGTCCAAATCTACACTCAGAATAACTCTTAGCTGTTAAATTGAGATTACCAGGGACTTAAAAATTCTGGTGTTTCTCTTAGTGTTACAGACTACTCAACCTTACATCCTATCGTGGCTAGTAGTACAGAGTGTAACAATAATTCTTTGAAAGGATGCAAAAAACCTAACGATGAAAAACCTGCCTTCAGGGGAGCTCTTACCTACTCCTGCCAGTTCATAATTACTGAGCCTGTCAGTTCAAATCCTAAAAACATGAAGGCTTCACTTACACATTGTGACTTTCTGTAATAAATCTTGATCTTCTCATTATCCACATGAATATAGTATATATTTTTTTTATACTTCTAAGTTGTTGCTCTTAAATTTATCTAGTGATGAAAAGCTCAAAAGGTTAATTGTACATTGTGTGCAGTAGCAATTTCAGTTCATTCCGAGTGTTATCTTTCCATTAAGCTGTGTTTCCATCTGAAAGAAGCAGCAGGAACATCTGATAAACCTTCAACTTTAATTGCTTTGTAGAAAGCTACAATTTCTCTTGTTTGACTTGCTTTTTTTAATTATCCAAACCATACTATTCACAGAATCAGAATAACAATTCTGTTGGTAGGTACCTCAAGAGATCAAATCCAAAACCAACCACTCACCTTTCCTCTTAGGCAATTTCTACACCAAAGTTCTTTAAGCACTATTCTTGCAGTCAGAATTTCCTGAAGCTAAGAGCTACATAAACACAACAACCCCAGGTCCCAACTTTTGGCTGGAAAAGACCTTAAAGATCAAGTCCAACATTCAACCCAGCACTACCAGGTCACCACTGACTCATGTCCCTAAGCCACATCATTTAAGTACCTCCAGGGATGGTGACTCAGCCACTGCCCTAAGCAGCCTATTCCTATGGTTGATAACCCTTTGGTTGAAGAAATTGTTCCTAACATCTGACCCGAAACTGCCCTGGTGCAGCAGCTTGCAGCCATTTTCTCTGGTCTTATCACTTTCCACCAGGGAGAAGAGCCTGAGCCCCTCCTCACTCCAACCTCTTTCCAGCTATCTAAAGGTCTGGCCAAATGTACACAAAGAATGTAACAGCTTCTGCAGTATCTCCAACATCTTCTATGAAGTTAGCTTGGAAGGCAAAATAAGCATCATGTTCACTAAGCCATGGTCCTGCTCCAATAAAATCACTATCATCCTTCTCTCCTACACATTGCCAATGGATTTGGTATCTACTCAGACCATCCTTCTAGAGGAATGCTTGAGTGAGTAGCTGTGTACACACAATTTAAATACTAAAAAAAAAATAAATTACAGCACTTAGTTACTGAACCTCAAAGAGCAGAAAACAATTGAGATGTAGAAGTGCTGCATTAATTTACCCAGTGGAAGAAATGCCTGATAATTTGTCACACTTGTTATTGCATTTTGTGCAATCAAAATGCAAAGTGGTTGACTCCTACAAATAATATCTGAATGAAATTTTTAACGTGGTGTAGCTGTTGGACAAATTAACTTCATGTCTCCTTTCCAGTAACAGAACAAGCAAGATGATTTTACCATCTTATGTTGTAACGCTAAAGAATATTATTTAGTATTTTTTTGTAAATGGATTTAAAGCCTTGATCCTTCCAAGTTTACTCTGGGACAAAAACTTTTGTGTGGTAATAAATCCTTTGCCACTGTTACTAGAGAAAGAAACAGCCTGGAGAGAATGGGTCTGAGTGAACACAGTGTCCAGAAGCACCACGAGCACATCAGTGGGACCACAGACACCACAAACCCTGACTTTCATCACTTCATAGACTGACTGTTTTAAAGAAAAGGTCATTTCAGGAAGAGAATGAACCTACAGCATCTCAGAAAAGGAATAATTTTGATATTGGCTGTTAAATACTGAAATATATTTGGTCCTGACTCATGGAAACCTAGCAAGGTAAAAACTAGACAAAGAAACAAGCTTCTTTCTTTAAGTTTCTTTCATGGCCTGGCTTAGTGTAGGGTTCTGCTACTGCTATTCTTTCTCAGCGGATTTTTATCCTTTAATGGAGGTATTCTTTATCCTTACTAATGAGGAATTAATTACTCTCAAAGCCAGATTAATCACTTCAGGGTTGAGTATTTACACACTCTAATTTCAAGTTTACTAGTACACCACATTTTCAGCACAATGGTGCCTGCTGAAGGAATGCATACAGGAGATCATGCAACACTGTTTATTTATTTAAAATATTCTTAAGCTACATTCTATGTTTAAAATGAAAAACCAAATTCACTTGAGTGTAATTGTTCAGGGATATTCTCAGTATCCAAGATCCACAACACAAACTCTTTCCATATGGCTTAGAAACACGATTTCCCTTTTCTTCTAGGCTAAGTCCCAGCAGTTCCTGCAGTGAAGGAGTGGATGCGCCTTGTAACACAGTGAAACACAGATAGTTTGTTGTATCTTTAGAATGATGAAGACCTAAAGTTGCAGCTGAGGTCAGCAGACTCTAAAATCCACACTTTGTAAGAAACTGGGATCATCCCCTTTCAGGATTCGTCTGCGTTAAGCAAATAGAACTAAAGGATGAAGGTGCCAGAGACCTGTCTGTGCTGCCTTAGATTCTCAGACCTGGGATCCACACTCAATTTAACAAGGCAGTTAAGGAAAATTATCAGTGATACCCTGTTTCAGTGTCCAGAAATCAAAAAAGATATAGCAGTGTGAGATGTTTTGTGATGTTTAGGAGATTATTTAGGCATTAGTAACTGTGACCTGAAAGAGAGGAGACTACATTTCCTGATTTCACACAGGAGCATTTTCTTTCCAAGACAGACGAGTCAGAAATTACATTCAAACCTCCCAGGCAAGGTGGTATGTTTCCCCCAGTTCTTTCACTGCAGCTTCTCGTGCTGTGTATCATTTCAGCTTCACTGACATCAAGTCCTGCAGCAGACATCACCCCTCATGAAAGACAACTTTAAAATACGAAATAAATAAAGTTCATTACCTGCCAAGAACATCCTCAGCTTGTGATGATGCGCATCAGCAGCGTCATGCACTTCCCTCTCAGATAACTTCAGCAGAGAGCTTGGACTCACTGGTGCAAAATCACTAGATGTTACTATCAGTGTAACAATTTAACTCTTTCACAGATCTATAAAAGCTGTGACTTTCAGTATTTACAAAAAGGTGGTTGCTACAGAAATTCAGTAGTAGAATAGGATGAGTAATAAAATCCTTCACCGATATTTCCATGTTGTGTTGGGTAAGATTACATAGCCTAAAAGTCACATCACTAGAGTGATTTTTAAACTGTCATCTGTAGCCACTTTAGAGTTAAGATTAGTGATGAAAAGGTGGTACCTAGCAAACTCTGAACTAAGCAACCCTTTATTTATACTTCTTTTTAAGATTATAGCCCAGGCAGCTTTCACAGCTCATGCACTGCCCTTGCGGTAAATCTTGGTTCATATTCCATGCATTCACAGCATAGATCACACCAAGTTGGTAATTATCCCTTTATATGTGGCAGATCAAAGTTTTTATATTTATGAATTCAATGCAACAACATTCTACTGAATGCTGCTATATACTTTCCTAGTGTGCTAAAAGACACTGAATTTTGTTTAATCAGTATTTTAGCAGCCCAAACCAGAAAATGCACAGTTGACTAGTTGGTAGGATTTTTGGTGGTTTTTTTTTAAATTACCTGTCACTGAGCACAGAAATATAAAGGAAACTACATTAATTCTTCCCGAAAAAGAAAATTAATGAAGCTTTTGTCTAGTTACAGCATCATTACAAAACGATGCCTATTCCTTATGCACATTTGCTTGGCTGCCTCATCCCATACCACACCTCTGGTCCTCAACCAGCATCAGTAGGTCTGGCTCATACCATACCAGGTTAAGCAGCTCTCTGGCATCCTGGATGTCAAGAATATACAACAGCAAGCTACTGTATGTTTGTTTTCAGATGAGGTATTTTCCAAGCAAGCAGTGTTAACAGGAGCTCCCTGGGATCACTTATGGTACTCTGGCAGCAACAGATCCTACTGATGGGCTACAAAAACCTTGTCAGCTCCCTGCTCTGAGGTGTTTTTTCTTCAAGGTTCACCCTGTCCTCTTTGCAGACCAGGCTCTAAGCAGCAGCCATGTTGCTCTGCTGGAATTAGATGATTCAAAGCTTACTTTAAAAATTTGGAAGGCAGTTTGTATGTAAAAACAGGTTTCTAGAGTCACTACTTCAATATACACACAATAAACAGTAGTTTAAAAACACAGTCAAAACTTTTCAGTAGTTGCAAACCAACCAAAACATAACTTTTTTCTTTAAAATATAACTGTATTAGTTACTTCTACTCACTTCAGCAGAAGTAGAAAAGAGTCTACCATAGACTAGGATATTTCTTTCAGTTCCCATAATTAGAACTAACTAGTCAGAACTAACTACAAACACTTGAGTTGAATGTGAGGGGTGCACATCTGCTCTGGGTTACCCCCAGCACTGCTGGTGGTAGCACACAAGGCTCTGCTGCCCACATGGTGCAGGCCACCCACTGCTTCACAGGCTCCGGGGTCCCTGTGGTAAAATAGTACACAGAGAATCCCTGAATGCATTAGTTTAGACCTTAAAGACCATCTAGTTTCAACTCCTTTGCCATGGGCAGGAACAATATCTTCTACTTAGACCTGTTTTCTCAATCCAAGCTGGCCCTGAACACATCCAGGGATGGGGCATCCACAACCTGCCTCAGCAAACTAAAATGAAACCAGACTCTATCAGCTGGCTGGCAGACATCTAAGTATTGAAACCATGGGAACACAACTATCTTGGAGCCTGACATCCTTGGCAAAACACTGCTGCCATTGGTGCCAGGAACCCCAGTTTTCCATCCATTATGTTGAATGTCCATGGTGGAAAATGCAGCGGCCTGCAGATAGGTTTGCATTTTGCACAGATTTTCACATGAGAAGCAACAGACATCTTCGGGTCCGGGGCACGGCGGCGTCCGCGGCTTTCTCCGGTCCGAAGCCACGGTGCGGCGGCGGTGAAGCTGCGGTGCGGCAGGACCACGCACTCGCGGCAGGTTGCGGCCGGGGTCGCTTCCGGACTGCACGGCAGCAGGTGCGCACCGGCGGTGGAGCCAGGCCGGAGCCGCGGCTGGTCCGGAAGCTGCAGCAGGTCCCAGGCAATGGTCCTGGGACCTGTGCAACCAGGGACAGGTCCCCCAGGACAGACGCGTCCGGGGAAGGCTCCAGGGCAGTGTCACCTCCCCCAGGACAGGCAACTGAGGGAAGGGTTCCCCCTGAAAACAACACAACTTTACTTCTTCGTGAAAGCACCTCTGAAAATTCTGGCAGTTCTCAAACTGCAACAGGACTTAGCAGGTGTGGGTGGGGGAAAGGGTGAACTTGAGTGAGGAAGAACACATTTTTCATTTTTTTTTCCTTTCCTCCTTTCCCTTTCTTTTGGGTTTGGTTATATTTTTTTTGGGGGGGGGATTAATAAAGTCTTTAATAAAGTTTAATATTTCTAGTTCCAGTTTCCAGAAGTGTGTTTACTTTATCTCTTTTCTTCCCCCCCACCCCACCCCAAGGGGGTGGGAGGACATTTCTTTCTGCACAGTTGCGCAGAATATAATTTTGTGGGCTAACTTGGTGCTAAACCGTGGCACAATGCAGAGAGATTTCTTCATTGGGGTTAAAAAACAGTAACAGTGACCCTGATTCCACACTGAGTTACTCCAGTTCTTTAAAGTTCAGGCTGTGAGTTGGCAAATAGTTTATTTTTCGTTTGGGGAACACAGCGAGTAATAGAAATAGCTCTGCACAAAAATAAGCTGTGTGTATTTGCTAAGCTGTGTACCAAGCTCTATGTATTTCATGTGCCAAGGCTGCTTTATAATTACTAATTAAGGTTCATCCACTCATTGCATTTTTCTTTTTCTACTGTATTCTTGTTTTGTTGTCTTCTTCTGTACATGCTCTTCCTGAAACAACTTCTCCGCTTACCTAAAGCTTAAAATCTATGGCATGAATACACTCATCCCTGTGTTATATCTCTTTTCAGTTCTTAATTGCCGCTGCCTTTGTCGTTCTAGTTTTCCTGTACCACTGTTTTCCATGCAATTGCCTCCACATTTGTACTTAACTCTTGTACTTCTCATCACTTACTATAGCATGACAGCAGCAGATCTGTTCTTCTTCCATGGCTGTCACCTAGCATCCTCAGGGAGATTTGAGCCCAAAAAACACCTCGATGTTAAAAAAAAAGGAAAAAAAGTACATGTTTTTAATTTTCTTTACACAGTTGTACGAAAACAGCAAATTTTCAAAAGGGTTATTTCGGGGAGTAGTACAATTTTCTCTGTAGTTTTTCCCAACTGTGAAAAAAATGAGAATTTTGGTCCTAGTAGACACATGTTGTAGCAGCATGAACCTGCAGTACATTAACCTGCTGTGATAGGTTGTGCAGTGATGGGACCACTGGGTGGGTCACGCAATGGGAAGTGGAGAGCAGGGACATGGGAGAGCTGACCACCCCCTTTATGGGTGATTCTGTCTGCCAAAACTCTTCAGGTCTCTACTTGTTGATACACTTCTGCACAACTAAAAAGTAAACTTCAGAAAGAGCTCTCCATGCTTCAACCATCAGAGCAGCACCATAGTGCCTGTGTTTTGTGAGACTTATGCTTCTGCTCAAGGCAGGATTGGACCAGGATGAATCACAGAATCACTACGTTTGGAAAGGCTGGAAAGGACCTCTACATTCATCAAGTCCAACCTTCAACTCCAACACCTCCATGAGCACTAGACCATGTCCCAAAGTGACGCATCTACTCGCCTTTTGAACACCTCCAAGGGTGGGGACTCTGCCACTTCCCTGAAAATGCCAAAAGCCAGGACTTGAACATCTTCAGTGGATGCAGATGGCAAAGCCCTTTGGGGTAGCCAAAGGTCTGCCCAGAGCAGGAACAATACCAAAGTTTGGAGAATCCAAAACAATCCAGTCAGCTTATCTGAGAGGAAAAGAGACCATGCAACGAGAGAAATGTACAGTGTTCAGTGACAGCTTTTCACTTGCAAAGCAAAGGATTAGCTCCCAGGATGGTGGGACTTCTGAAAACAGTACTATTTTTAGCCCTTAAGTCTAAAACGGATTTAGATAGAATTTACACACCTAGATCTACAAGCCAAATCCTGAAAATCTCTGTTCAGCTGCCTTACTGTGGAAACAACAGAATTATTCCAGAGTCCAGGCACTTGTAGTGAAGGGGCTGTTTGAGCCCTTGGAGAGGAGTTAAATGTCAGAGGAGCAGGCAGGCACCCAGGACAATTCCTTCCTCTGCACATACCTCTGCAAGATCCCTGCAAGCAAGGATCACCTGCCCCTATGAATCCAACCCTAAATATCCTTAGAACCCTCATGTGAAAACCAGGTGCTCAGGAGCCAAAGTGTTAGCCTAAGATTTCCTCAGAACAATGAAACTTATTGCTCCAATTTTACAGTTACTGACATTTAACCTTTGCCTCCCATGCAGCCACAACTCTCCAGGCAGGACATCTCTAGCAGGAGCTTCATTGTCATTCTCCATCAGTCTTACAATAAACAGGCCTCCTTCATCAGCATTCTCCCAGTGCCAAATCCAAAAGCAATCTGCTCAAGAAGATGTGATGAAACCAGAGGAGATCAATAGCAGAAAGTTTTCACCAATTCAGTCTGGCAAGGTTAGCATGGACACTATTGACAGATCGGGATCCAACTCTATTGCACAGGACAAAGAGATGAAAGGAAGAGTGTGTAGTGATGTGGCACGTCAAGATTAATAGTTGGACAGTTAAAAAAAATTACCATAATCTTGTTCTATTCTGTGAATAAAAATAGTATTTATCCTTGTAAAAACAAAAAGGCTTAAAATATTCTGTGGTTGTTAGAGATATTGAAGACAAATTATAAAAATTATTAATTAACCCTGTTAATAACCCTGCCACGCTAAATGAATCTCTGCTTTTTTGGAAATACTACTCTTCAAAAATTTTTTCTTCTTTTCCATTATCTGGGTGATGGGGGAAAGAGGGAGGTTGTGGGACATAAGGAACCTGAGAGCTGCACTGGGCCATGTTGCTACTGTACACCTGGGCAGCATGTTCCAAGGCCTGATGACCCTTTCGATGAAGTTTCTCCTCACACCCAACCTAAACTTCACCTGGTGCAACTTGAGGACATTTCTTCTTGTCCTATCAAGCTGAAGCAAGACAAAACCATCAGGAAAATCATTCTCACTCTTAAGAGACCAAAAAACCAGGCAGAAGGAGAGCAGATGAACCACCATAAAAAGCACATGGCAGTGTGGATCCCATTTCACTTCTATATTCTGAATGTTTTACTAGCTCAGTTGTGTTTTGTGTGAGCACGTACAAATAGATCTGACAAATGAAAGCAGCGTTTTCCACTCCGTAAACCCCAAAGGTGACAAATTTGCAAGAAGCCTTAACGTCATTGCCCTTTGTGCTAAGCATGGAGAAAACCTGTGTTTTTAAATGCTAGGGCTTCTTAGTGGATAGATCTTCACCCAAGAGACAAGTAGTGACAGCTCTTGTGGAAAGAGTCACCTGCCTGTTCCCAGTAACAAGGCTGAGACTCTTCTCTGCTCTAAATACCTAAACAACAGCAATGTCAAGCTGGGTCTTTAAATTGTATTTTTTTTTTTATTTTCTTTTTTTTTTCTTGGTACCTATCTGACTGCTGTATAAATTTGATACCATGCAAATATTTTTGAGTAGATTAGTTGACAGCAAACCAGAAGTAGAATGCTAATGATTTTTGGTTGCATACAGGGAAGATGAAAACTCATTCAATCCAAGGCGAAGTGTCAGCTTTAATAAAATAATGTCATGCTACACCTCCCCAATATCTGGCCTACAGTGACATGAAAAATAGAATGATGGAAACATAGAACTTTGTGGACATAAATAACTTGAGACTCTGTTACAAAATGTCCGGCCAGGGCAGAGAAAAACTGTAAATGTATGTTAAGTAGCTGCAGCAAAGGATATTATTGCCACCTATTGACAACAGAGACTGCCTGAAATAATCCAGCCCGTTCGCTTCTGTCACATTGAAATTCCTCCCTGGTAGCTTTACAACAGACTGTTCCTATTGGATTTGGTGGCAGGGGATCCAGGCGTTGTGAACAGCATAAATGTCTGGATTTCATGACTATGACCCCAGCTGAGGAAATTAAAAAAATCCAAAACAACAAACACACCACCAAACAAACAAAGAAAACCCCTCAGAGAGGTAGTCTAACCGTAAATCACTGCCCTGTCAAACCAGGACTGATGTTCATGGGCCAAAGCACGTAGAGCCACCAACACCCAGAGGGATGGAGCATACAGAGAAGAGGAGGGACACTGCTATAAGCTCATGTAGTGATGCAGTGAACATTGTTATGTGCTCACAGGAGCAAGTGTGTGTCTCCTCCGGGACTGGTCTGCAGTGCTCCAATCTGGATGGCTGCCTTCAGAGTCCCACCACCCATCTTAGCCCCTTCCCTTGCTCTGATAGGGCTCAACTGGAGACAACTCCAAAACTTCCTAAAATTGCCTTAAACAAGTGCCTTAAACACGTGCAAATAAAATAAAAAAAAAACCAAACAAGTGACATTCAGTCATATAAGATCTAAAACCTAGGTAATTGCTGATCCAGAAATGCTACTCTTGTAATTAGGGTGATTTCAGCCAAACAGACACAGGAATTGCCTCATTGTGACCATTTCCTCCTGCTTGTTTTGGAATCCTTTTAGCATTTTAAATACGAAAACCCTTCCCACCTTTTCTTATTAGGTATTCAGTTATATTATTAGGTACTTCAGTGTGATTCAGTCCTGACAGCCTATTTATTCTTGATCTAATTTGAGTCAGACAGCGCAGATGAAGACTAGTAGCCTACCGTGTCTTAGCAAGTCCCCAAGTTCATTCACTATTCAGTGGAAACCCAAGCCCAGAGACATTCATTCTTCACTCGTCTCTCAAGCAGACAATTTGAGCCACACACACAACCTTTGTTTTACAACCGGGTGCAAACAAAAGCCTATAGAGATCAGGACAGTTTTCTGCCAAAGAGTAGTTTTTCAGCCTTTTCTGTGAGTATTAAAAATATTAATTATTATTAGGGATATTATGTGTTCCATTTTTAGAACAATATGAAATGACGGTTGTGTGAGTAATCTGCATAGTGGGAATGAATTTGAATTCATGTAAATCATGTTTTGCATCCTGGGGAACTGTTGGATTTGCTCTTTAGGATCTTGTGCAGTCACTTTCCTATTTTTTTTTTTTAAGCACAACCCAAACATAAACAGAATCTGGATTACAGTATCCAATCAAACGAGGAACCGCAGATTCAAAGAGTGAAGAGTTGAGATTCACTGGTACTCATTGGGCAACTGTGCTGGTGTCTCATCATCCTCATGGGTAGTTGCCCAAGCTCAATTTTAGGACAGCATTCCACAACACTAAAGTATGTGTTGTTTGAGCCCAGCTTACCAATCATAGAATAATCATGGAATCATTAGGGATTGGAAGGGACCTCAAAAGATCAGGTAGTCCAATCCCCCTGCAACAGCAGCATCACCTAGACCTAGTCACACAGGAACACATCCAGGTGGGTCTCAACCCAGTGAAGTCCTCTTTAACCACTCCAAAGAGCATTTACACCTTTCTCAGTATAAATTCTTTCATAAAGGTTGTTTGGTTCATACTTTTTTCCAGATTTGTGCATTTTTTTTAAAGTCTTAAGCTCTTGGGCTTTACTCTGGGTTAACATAGGAAATACTGTCAGGCAAAGACGATGTGTAAGTTCAGAGATAACTTTGCATTTCCTTGGCATGCTTTATCCTATCTACCAAGCAACTCTTTGCTGTTAAATATGAATATGCGGCACATTTTGAGTTCAGACTTTTCCTTGCAGCTCTTGGAATCCAGACATCCAGTGGAATACAGACAAGGTGAATTTCCCAACCTCTACCCCTCACCTTAAAGCCTTGTGTGAAGATGGAAGGTGCACTGGCTATCAGTTAAATTTCCATCTTCCCCAGCATGACTGTCTCTGGTGTGAAGAGAATATTCAGACACTGAGCAGTAGTCTGAGGACCTAGTGCACACAGCAATTCTGGCTCTCTCCTTGAGGGCACTGATCCATAAGCATTGAAGATCATTTTCTCCTGAGAGACTGATTTAATTATTTCCTTTTATTAACAAATGCCACTCTTTGTGCTTTTTCCTCCCGTAACTGATTCACCTTAAAGGGGTTCTCAGTATTGATTTTATCATCCCAGTCTTCCTGCTAGGTCTCAGGAACACAAAGTGGGTCTAATTTAGGCTTACAAATGAGTAACTCCACTTACCCTTCCTCATTACTCTCTCAGCATGAACGATGTGATTTATTTCCCCCCCTTTTTCTGATCATTTGTTTACTCATTTTGATTTCCCTTATCTGGATTTTCTGCTGAAGCAGGTGCTCATTTATTTCTCCTTCCCATTTCTTCCCTTCCCTTCTCTCACTACTTTGGTGCTTCTTTGTCTACTCTTGCCCTGCTGGTCCCCGGAGGAGCCCTTCAGCTCCCATCTCAGCACGGCAGAGGTGACATCTCCCACATGGGTATGGTGGGTTCAGGACCACAATTCAATATCAAAGAATGGAAAGCAAAGCAGTGAGGTCTCAATGGCATCTTGGATAAAATTCATCAGACAACTGATGGCTTAGGGAAACTCCAGAAAGGTTTATTAACACTATAACTATACACAGAATGAGAGAAAGGGTTATGCAAGTCGGTGCACACAAACTAGAAACTGTGTCATAAATGCCATCACACAACCTGAGAAAAATAGAATGGGAGGTCACTCCAGTTTGGGCCTTGGATCTTCTTCCAATTTAGAGACCTGGGAAAGAGACCATGTCAGTCCAGGATGGCCTGAGTTTCTCAGCACCCACACCTGCCTCCCTCGGTGCAGCCGCATGCATTTCAGCGCGGCTTCTCCAGCTCAACGCATAGGGATGGCCTGACTGCTCAGTGCTCACACCTGCATCCCTCTGTGCAGCCACATGCATTTCAAAGGACCCAGTCTCTGTCTTTCACATCCAAGGTTTGAGGATTCTCCAGTCCTCCTGCTTTCTTCAACAAAGCACGAAGGAGCTCTCCCCCAAACCTTAAGCGCTGCCAGTCTTTTCTCATCGGCATACACGACAAACAGAGCCTCTCCTCCTGCTGATCACTCCTTCCAAAATGGCGGCGGCCCAGTCACAGGGCCCCAGCCGCGTGCCAGGTCCAACATGGAGACCGACCGCATGGCGTCAGCAGGGCCGCACCCCCCCCACACTCCACAGGTGGCCAAGAGGGTCTTTCAGACATCCTCTCCTCTCCCTCTTCTGTCTCAGCTCCAGGAGGAAGAGTAGTCCAGCTCACCAATGCTGATGGGTGTCCATGGTGGAGGGGTCGTGATGGCATTTCTGCACCAGTCTTGCTTCTCCAGTCCGGGCACGGTGTGGCAGCGAGCAGCGGCGGCACTGCGCTGCCATGGCGACGGAAGCTGCTTCGGTCCAGGGCACGGCAGTGTCAGTGGCTTTCTCCAGTCCGGGTCCGCGGCTCGTTCCTGGGGTGGTGGTGGGGTGCTCCCTTCAGGGCCACAGCCCCCAAAAAAGGGCGCAAACAAAGACCCTGCCCCGGTTTTATAGGCTCCCCCAGCCCGCCTTTCAGGGGCAGGTCCCAGGACAGACACTTCTGGGGACGGGTCCTGGGACCTGTGCAACCGGGGACAGGTCCCCCAGAGCACAACACAACTTTTCTTCCTCATGAAAGCATTTCTAAAAGTTTTGGTGATTGTCAAACTGCAACAATGGGGTTTCCTCATCCAAAGGTACTGCAACACTTTCCATACCAGGGAGGAATCACACTGGTTCCCAAGCTTTTTCACAGCACAGGAGCTCAATGCTGAGGTGCCAGCTCAAACCCTGCAGGTGGCCAAATCTGCAAAGCAAATCAGTGTTCTGCTTATCTCGAGCATATGGGAAATACAAATAGGAAAATCATCCCCAACCACTGTGAGAAGGCGAGCTGGTGCAGCTGTTCCAACCGACCTGTGCGGCATGGATTGGTTTTTTTTTTTTAGTTTGCTAGGAACAGAAATTACCTGGAATGTACTGCACTGCTTTGATTGTCCATACTTTAAAGTTTTAAGGCACCTACACAACATTTCCAGCACCCTGTCAGCAGAAATAAACAAATCTCACCAGAATCCTCCAGCATCAAGGCTGCACAATAAAATGATAGCAGTGATTTCACCCAGTTATGTCATGCCTGAACAGAGACACGCCAAAACCAACCAACACAAACCCTACAAAATGAAGCGGATTATCCTTATTTGAATGCAGAATTGCTCCTAGGAACATCCCTGCTAAATACCTTGAACAATCACCTGTCTGCAGCTCAATACCTCAATTACAGATGCCACAGAGGCAGGATGGCAGGAACATCCTCCAGTGGGTGTTGTTATGTTCCAAAGGTGCTGCTATTGTTAGTTGGTACGGAGAGATGAGTAATCACAGAAACAAATGAGCAGCCTTCTAACAGGCTAAATGTCTTACAGCAAAGCAACTGTTGCTGCAAAATGTGATAGGAATGAATTCATTCTTAGAAGCTTCACATTTGTCCTGGCCCGGGTTCAGGCCAATGCAGAGGAAGACAATTGAAGCTGTATCGGGTTTTTTTTTTTCTCCAAACGGGTTTGTGTCATCTTCTAATGTTCAGTGACAAATTTTCCATCTACAGAGGAATATATTTCTGGTGTCTTCCAAAAACACCATGTAAAGTGCTCAGTTGTTTATTTCTGAGTACGGAAGAGTGGGGAAGCACCAGGGACACAATTGATCTTTTAGAGATACTTCTTCAGGAAGGTGCCCTTAGACAAAATTTACATGTTCTGAGACTGATTATGCACCAAACTCAAAATCTGCCAGAGCAGCTCAACACACGGGAAGGCATTTCAGTGTTCACTTAAGTGCTGACTGGGCTGTCAGCTCAGGTATTTCAGATGGTGTATCACAAGTAGGCTGCCAGAAGCAGGGGAAAACAGAAACTGTAGAGCGGTATTAAGACAAAACAATTGGAGCTAAAGTTTGGTTGCTGTTGCAGGAAAGCTTAACATCCTGCTTAATCAAGAAGAAATGGAGCTGGTTTAGTGATGAGCTGCTTGGGTAACACAACTGGCATTGACAGAACGGGGTTTGCAGCCAATGTTGTGTAAGAGAGCAAGCAAAGGGTCTGGATACTACAGTGGGATGGATTAAGGTGCCAGTCGGTTAATGGGATCTGCTGCTTTACGGAAGATGCGTAACTCCTCGGTGATGATTCTGCATCTTAATCTGCATTTCCCAACTGCCTTGCTCTTTAATCCTCCCTCACATCAGAAATATGCTCCCAGAAACAGTTTTAGACCCTAAACCTGGAAAGCAGAAAAATTAATGTTTGCAAGGGAAAATCTCCTGGTCTGCTTTACAGGCCAATTTATTTTTATCTACCTACTATCTCATATTGAAAAAATGTCTAAAAATTATCAACCTTTCCAGAGGGCAAGAAAGACATTTTGTCAGGATTGTGACACTGGAAAAAACCACCCCTAAACCTTCTATTGCATGCTTGAATTTCCACAAAAATTAGAAGAACCACAGAAGCCACAAAATCACAAGCAAGTCTCCACCACTCCCACCCCTGCCCCCATGCTAGTTTTATGAAGACAAATATCTAGATTTATTTATTTCAGTTTAGATTATTTGTTACATTGGAGCAAAAGACTAGGCAGTGGAAAGGTACTAGTCAGTGCTTCAAAACAACCATATTTCTGTTTCTTGGTCTTCTGTGACCCTTGTTGCTTTTTAACTTCACTGTATTTCTAATTACTATGACTTTCACAATTGGTAATTAGGTAACACAGCCCTAGTTCTTAACTCATTTACATGTGGCTTCGCTATATTTAGCAGTTGTATTGGGTTTTGTGATTTCTTTGACTGTACTCAATCCATACATTCCAAATATATGCAGTACCCCAAACATGAGGCCATCACTTCTATTTAGCTTCCTCTCATATCAAAGTTGCATTGATTGCTACAGTAACAGTAGAATGGCAGAGCAGTGGATGTGATTTATCTTGACTTAAGTAAGACTTTTGACACAGTCTCTCACACCATCCTCATAGCCAAACTGAGGCAGTGTGGTCTAGATTTTCAGGTAGTGAGGTGGATCGTAAACTGGCTACAGGGTAGAAGTCAGAGAGCAGTGGTCACTGGGACAGAGTCTGGTTGGAGGCCTGTATCCAGTGGAGTGCCCATTCAAGATTCAGAAGTTGCTCTTGGTGTTTCAAAATCTACAAACATCAGAACTGAAAGGAAGGGCACCCCAAAGCAGGAATTTTGCTTAAAGAGCAATGCATATGGCAGCACATTCGAACAAAAATAAAGTACGTTAAACAAAACAAAAGAAAAAAACAAAGCCATACACTGCAGATCCAGAGCTTAAACCACAGAGTAATGGGAGCTGCAGCTTCTGAGCAATCCTACAACATGTTAGTTGGACTCCAAGCGTTTTCCTGAAAACTCTGCTGGTCAACAAAATCAAAGCGAATGGTGAAGTAATTGCTCTGTTTATGTCGCAGTTGAGACTGTAATTAATTGACTTTGCTGATAGCTATAAAATGCTACAGAATTTTACAAATATAATTCCAAAAGTGATAACATGCTGAAGGTGACATTGACAGCCATTTGTCTGGAGTCAGGAGAAGAAACGCCATCTTATCCACTTACATTGTTGGATATTACAGCCAATAGCTTCTAAATGTCATATTTTAAATGCTATTATATTTGGAGAAGGTAAAAAAAAATTAATGCTATTTTAGTCATATACCCCTCACTGAGCCTTAAAATAATGCCCTGTTTTTATGAACACTTCTAATAGTGTGCAAAAGTAATTATCTCTATTCTCTCTTGGGCTCAGTACTCTTTAATAACGGAGTCATTCCAAAAGTAACAAATCCCAATTTTATCTGCTATTTGCAGACTGGAGGAGATCATAGAGATCAAACCTATGTGGAAATAGTCACATATTGCCATATTCTGTGCCGATCAGTCGGTTCATATGGATTATTTGGGTTGTGTAGACTATTCATGAAGCTAGATTTGACTAAACTCTTCATTTATCATTCAGTTTAACACTGGGTTTGTGGGTTTCATGTTGCTGAACAAAAGAGAAAATCAACCATGTAACCCCGATTTCACATCTATCGTGAATTTCATGGTGTCAGAAATTCTTAGGTGAAGACACTAAAGATAGCTTAGTCTTCACCGAACTTTAAATATCTAAGCTACCCCAGTGTGTAGTTCATCCCTGTAGTCCACATCATAGAATCGTAGAATCATAGAATCATAGAATCATTATGGATTGGAAGGGACCTTGATTGGAAAGATCATCTAGTCCAATCCCCCTGCCACAGCAGGATCACTTCACTGGAGAAGTTATGGAATAAGAATCACAAGTTGTGGAATCAGAATCACAAGTTATGGAATCAGAATCTCTCTTACAAGTTTTAATTCCAAGGAGGTCTTGGCTTTCCTAGTTGCATCCCTACATTTTCTCACCAGAGCCTTATAATCATCCCAAGTGGCCATCCCCTCCTTCCATGATCTATTAACTTTCTTCTTCCTCTTCAGTTTGCCCAGCAGCTCCCTGTTTAACCACATAGGTCTTTCGGCTCCCTTCCCTGACTTCTTTCCTGTTGGAATGCTTATTTCCTGTGCTTCAAGAAAGTGTTCTTTAATGTTAACCAGCTACCCTGAGCCCCTTTACCTGCCAGCACCCTCTTCCATGGGATTTCTCCTATCAATTGCTTGAAAAGGCCAAAGTTGGCCCTCCTGAAGTCCAGGGTTGTGGTTCTGATAGGTATTCTGTTCCTGACACATGAGACCCTGAACTCCACCATCTTGTGGTCACTGCTACCAAGGCTGCCTTCAACCTTCACTGCTTCAACCAGACCTGGACAGGCTGGAGAGGTGGGCACAAGCTAACCTGATGGGGTTCAGCAAGACCAAATGTAGGGTCCTGCATCTGGGTCGACGCAATCCTAAGCACAAATACAGGCTGGGCAGTGACTGGATGGAGAGTTGCCCTGAGGAAAAGGACCTGGGGGTGCTTGTGGACGAAAGGCTCAACGTGAGCCAGCAGTGTGCACTTGCTGCCCAGAAGGCAAACCAGATCCTGGGCTGCATCAGGAGAAGTGTGGCCAGCAGGTTCCGAGGTGACTTTCCTGTGTCTGTGGGCCTTCCAGTGTCTGAAGGAGGCTTACAAAAAGGCTGGGGAGGGACTGTTTAGTATGGCAGGTAGTGACAGAACTAGGGGCAATGGAGCAAAGCTGGAGATGGGTAGGTTTAGAGCGGATGTGAGGAGGAAGTTCTTCACTGTGAGAGTGGTGAGGGCCTGGAATGGGTTGCCCAGGGAGGTGGTTGGGGCCCCATCCCTGGAGATGTTTAAGGCCAGGCTGGATGGGGCTCTGGCCAGCCTGATTTAGGGTGGGGTGTCCCTGCCCATGGTGGGGGGTTGTTGGAACTGGATGATCCTGTGGTCCCTTCCAACCTTGAGTGATTCTGATTCTATAACTTCTCCAGTGAAGTGATTCTGCTGTGGCTGGGGGATTAGACTAGATGATCTTTCGGGGTCCCTTCCAATCCCCAATGATTCTATGATTCTATGATAATATCTCTGGGCGCCTCTTCCAGTATCTGACCATGATTAAAATAAACATTACATTTCACCTGTTCTACCTCGTGTTTGTCACCACTTGTCGTAGCACTTGACACATTCAAAAATAGATTTGGTCCACCTTCTCTACACCCTATTAACCCTCATTACAGGCTGGTGGGCTCAGAACTCTGCAGCTTGTGAATCATCTGTTCTTTGAACTGTGACAAGAGCAAACCTCTTGCATTCCATTGTTGCATAATGTGTAGTTGGCACTTCAATATTGACTTCAACTAAGAAAATTGGTTAATTTAAAAAAAAATAAATTATTTGTGCAATAAGGGATCAAGTCAAAACACACAAACCTTGTAATGGAAGCATTTAATTTTTCTGCAAATATTTTGTGTGCCCATGCCATCTTTTCAATAACCGAGTTCAGGTACAAACTCAGTAGACCATAGGTGGTCAAGAAGTCACTTATTTTAAGTGACACATAGCTTGTAGATAAGGGTGGCTGAGTCACAACTCTTATTCTATGTTGGTTCAAGATTTTACCTGCAAATGATCTAACTTGTCACTATATTTTGCTGTTAATTCCTCCTACAGTAGGGACAATCTCATCATGATCCTATGTATTTCCATGCTAAAATTAATTATGTCACCAACAATATTATTGTCCATAACAAAAGATATTAAGATGGTCATTCTCTTTCTAAAGATGCTGAAGCTATTTAGGGTGATTTCAAGACAGCTGGACAACCCACCTTCGTAGGTCTGGGTAAGTGATTATTGTAGCTAAATTAAATGGTAGTGCACAGCCTAAAAAGTGACCCAATCCTCCTTTGCCTTTTGCTTCCCTTGCTCTGCAGAGCAGTATTCACTAAACAAATCAATTCTCATCTTCTAGCACTATATAATGGTTTCGTGAAACAAAATGATGCTAATTATTTATTCAACATAATTGAACATCCTAGAAAGACAGAAAACATTTGGTAGATTCTTTCTATAGAACAGTAATTTACTTTTCTGAACCCACTACAAAGACCTGAATTAATTACCACGGAGATGCACATTAGTGGATTAGTAGGAACTTCCATTCTGCTCCCTGAGTTAATTGACTTCCAAACCAAGACCATGACCTTGTTGTGTCTTCAAAAATATGCACATGGTTAAAATTCAAACCAACAGTATTCAGTCTCTTAGCTTCTCTGCTGTACTAAATTCAATCTCAGCAAACCAAGAAGTCATACTGAATGAGATGTTTGTTTTTCAGGTTTTGTTTTGGAGTTTTTGATTTAGGTTTTGGGTGTTTTACAAATTCTTGTTAAGTTATAATATTTTGAAAATGTTTTTATTACTGTTATTTATATATACAATTATTTATCTATGGGTTTATTAATTATAGATGCTATGATTAATTTGGGTTCACTGGTCCTGGCACAGTGTCCCTGACACGACACCAACACCTACATCAGCTTCAGTTCTGCCAGTGTTGCATTAACAACCATCATGCAGCATCACCCTGCTGGTCTCCATGGGGATCACGAAGAGGACAAAGCTCAGCTCAGAAAACTCCTCATTCACTAAGTCCAAGCCCTTTCTTCATGTAAGCCTCAAAAAACCCCTCCAACAACAAAAACAACAAAAAACCCCCCAACCAAATACATATTTCTGCTGTATTTCTGACTGTGAAAGGTCATTCCCTGCTGTGCGTTTAACCACTATTTTACTCAGTGTAGTTTTTAGCTTTCCAAAGCAAAAGGTTGATCTCCCTTCAGAGAACTGTTCCACAGCCTAATAAATTTCTCTGTCAAGGTTTTCAGGGTTTTCTTTTTCCTCACAGACTACAGAACCTATCCTCTTCTGCTCCTCTTTTCATCCTGTTACTTCTCATAATGCCCTGTGTGTCACCATAAATAATCCTTTGTTGTCCTTGATGCTCTACACACTTATTTATTCATTTATTGGGAGGCTGCTCTCTTATCCTCAGTTCTGTGATCCCCTCTCAGTCATCCCAGTTTTATGTTCCCTCTTTACCATTTGGCTTCCTGATTCTATTTGGAAAAATTGAACTTAGAGACATAAATTGACAGCATCTTTTTGGTCTCAACTTGCTTTTCCCAGGCACAAGGGGAGGGCTTTTACATGGTTTTACCAACCACAGAAACGTCATAACTTGTTCTGACAGAGCAGAACACACCTATACTAATGGCTACCCATGATTACTAATTTCTAGGGATCAGATTTGTCCAGAACAAAGAAGAAACACTGGTGTAAGTTTTACTATTCAGAAATGTCCATAACAATTCCCTTTACCTGCTTTTTTCTTAAGGTTTCTCAGGGAGGGGTGGATACCATGACCCACTTGGAGTTATCTACTTGTTTGTAACATTTGGCCCCTCCTGCCCTGAAATGCCTTAGGCAGAAGCTCAAGCTTCTGTGCATGGTGCCCTCTCCTTTACCCAGAGCCTCCCCACCTCAGCAGGAGGCATTGGCAGTACCTGCAGATATCCTCTTAAAATGAAATTACAGGAGCCATTCACTTGTGATAGACCTACCTTAGCTCCAGTGGCCTTGAGGTTTTGCTGTGCTCAGCCTGATTGCACTTTTCTGTGATTAAATTACTCAGTGTTACTCACTACAGTACTGCAAGAGCTCCTTTTTTTTTTTAAATTCACTATAACTTAACAGATGTGCGCGTTCTGCTTCCTTCTATTCCTCACAGTCCTGCTTCGCATGGTTTCCACTGAGCATATGCTCCTCAATTCCCTCCTCCGAGCAGAAACCTCAGCAGAAAGCCAGGCAAACACAACTTGATTTAAATAGACTTTTGCCTACCTGTGGCTCATCTTTCTCATCTTCTTTATCACACAGTATCTCTTGGAAGTGCTCCACTCTGGGATAAGTTTTTATGGCTGTCACCAGCTTTTCTGCTTCAGCTTCACAGCCCTTCAGTCTGGGCTTTGCAGCATCTTTGCAGGACTGCACTGCAACTATGGCCAATAATGCCTCCTCATAGCCCTTCAAACTGGGTAAATGCCCTACCTGGGCTCAGTGGGCCTGCAATGAGCTGGTGCCACCACCACACCCTCTCTTCCTCAGTAAGTGTGTATTAACCATACTCTTAGCTGTGCTAGGCAAAAAATTGAGTTGCTCTTGACCCTTAAATATTTAAGTGAATTGCTTTAATATTGCATGAAGTTACTATTTTTGTGATGAGTCAGAGGGGGGTTTTGCCTCACATAAACTCTTATTGGAATGTCCCAACTATGGAAACGATTCTGAGCCTTTAGCCTTAATTAACACGCAGAAACTTTGTGTTGCTCTGTTAGACCTTTGCGAAAAGCAAATGCAGGAAACGTATCCCAGAAGTATCCATGGTATGTTCTGCTGGTTATAGAGTCAGCATCTTTTTAAAATGCAGAGTAGTTTTGGAAATCTGGAAAAATTTCATCAGCGAAAGAGCAGTTAAACACTGGAACAGGCTGTCCAGGGAAGTGGTGGAGTCCCCATTGCTGGAGGTGTTCAAAAGACAAGTAGATGTGGCAGTTCGGGACATGGTCAAGTGGTCATGGAGGTGATGCATTGAAGGCTGGACTTGTGAAAGATGGTGGAAACAGTTGATGTCTTAATCAACACTTCTGTTGGAAACAGAACTACACATGTTTCTTTCTCATCCAGCTTTTTCTCAACTCTAGTTGGCCACAGACATCACTCTTTGACCTTTCTGGCAGCCTCTTGCGTTTGTGGGGTTCGGATTTTGCTGCAAAGTGTGTTTCCAGAGAAAGAGAGAAAGTAGCACTTCATAGCTCCTCATAAGATAGTCACTAACCCAAATGTATGAATATCAGTCCCTTTAGTAAGGCTCTTGTCCAACAAAAAGTCCTCAGCATGTTCACAACCTGCATCTACCAATTTCAGCTACTCAGCAGCAGTTGCTTCTCTAATTGCTTTCTGCTCTACCAGCAACCTGCATGTCTGCTGCTGACTGGTGGGCATGGAACAATGTGCAGGCAGGAACTGAAAATGTTCCCCTTCAAACCAATCCTTGAATCTCTGATGTTCTGTAGTCACAGATTCATAAAGCTTATGAATTCATAAAGTCTGGGGACTATGTGTACCAGCCTGGGAATCTGCACGAAGCCTCGCTAGGAGGATGAATGATTCACTTGAAAGAAGATCCTGAAGCACACATCAAATTTTAATAAGTCTTTGACTCTTTTTTCTAAATGTCATCTCTTAATGACATGGGGGAAAGTTGCTGTTTCTCCCTTTAGATTCTCTCTTCAAAACGCTCAAATGCAAAGCTCATGGTGTCTGATAAGTCATCAAAGATGTTTGCTCACCAGACCTTAAAATGCAAGGAAGGAACATTTTGCCATTAGTCTCTATGTTGTGATGCTGTTTGGATGTGCAGCACCTGCTTCTGTTTTCAGCTGCCAGATGAAACATTTCCTCAACTTTGGAGCCATATCAAACACTGAAATTGCTATTGATCTGAATTATTATTCTAAAAGCTGAGGCAAAGACTCAAAAATTCACAGAATCCCAGAATAACTTTGGTTGGAAGAAACGTTCAAGATCATCAAGTTAGACCTTTGACCCAGCATTGCCAGGCCACCCCTAAACCATGTCCCTAAGCATCAAGACCACACATTGTTTAAATATCTCCAGGGATAGGTCTCCACCACCACCCAGGCAACCTACTCCAACGTTTGGTAACCCTTCGCGTGAAGAAATTCTTCCTAATATTCAGCCTAAACCTCCCCTTACCCTATTACTTTTCACCAAAAAGAAGACACTTAGCCCCTCCCTGCTCCAACCTCTTTTCAAGTATCTGAAACTCTGGCCAAAGTCTTCCGAGCCCAAAGCTCCACCTGACACACCACTCTTGCACACATGAGGCCAGTGTTTCAAGAAGAGAAGCGGAAGTGGAGCTGGTAGTTGGTGCAACTGAGGTGTGAGGTATAAACCTCACCAAGATCCTCTGCAGAAGAACCATGCCCATGGCACATGACTTCATGTGCATTTTGTCTACCGATCATTCACTCCCATCAAACCAACCATAAATTACAAACCAAAAACAGTGAAACTGTAGTGGGTTCAGGACCACAACTCAATACCAAAGAAAGGAAAGCAAAGCAGTGAGGTCTCGATGGCATCTGATTTCCTGAAGGGATGGCTGCGTGAAGATGTTCTTATTTGCAGAGGTTAACAGTGAATACACACGATTCTTTCCCTGACAGTCTAAGTCACATGTCTCAGCCTGAAGCAGCTACAGGCGGCAGGGTTGTTCACGGCAGTTGCTGTTCAGGATATGTAATGCAGTGAGAATAGACACTTAGCTGGGAGCCAGAGGACTCTTGTGACAAGCAAACAAGGTTCTTGCCAGCTCATTGCCCAGGGGTACTCCTGGCATCTCCTACAACTTTACTAGTGCAGGCAAATGTAAATAGAAGACAAGATACTACGGCAAACTTTGTTTGCAGATACTGACTGCCAAACATAATACGACTTTTCAAGGTGAATGGATGCCCCATCTTAGTGACAAGACCTTGATATATTTTTTTATTTTCATTTTTGGGTCCTAGAATTTAAAAGGACTTGCATGGAGCAGTAACACGGTCTTGATTTATTTATTTTTTCCCTACGTATTGTAGTCTCTGGGAAGCTTTCCTTCAGCCCCATAATATGCCAACAGAAAACGCTCTACTAGAAGTATTTTATTCATAAACAAATCTATTTTTTTGATCCTAAATCTTATACACTAATGTCTTTACATCCTGTAACCTGTTAGTGGGAGCACAGGAAGCAAGTGGGAAATGAAATGTACCCACTTTCTGCTCTGGCAATCTCCTTTTTTTCTATCTCACTGATTCCGTGCGTATTTTTATTTCTAGATTGATGCGCAACACAGATGAACTTGTAATATTTTACTACATGGACCCAGTTCAGCCAAGATTAACTTCACTTTATAGCTATCATAAGGAGTACAGGCAATGCCATGGTAACAGAAATCACTGGCAGAGAAGGACGTTGATAGTCATCACCGTGCACACGAGTTACTTCTGAGGCTGTTTCATTAATACTGTTACATCCTCAGAGCTCCTTTTCAAGGAAGTATAATTCTGTAATTTCTGTTTTTAAAATGATTCTGAGTTATTTGTGACCTACTAAGCAGGAGCTGCACTGCAAACAATGCCACTCAGATTAATGACATGTTTACATATAAAACTGATATGCAGTAGCACGAAGAGCAGTGCAATCTGCTCTGCACGTCTTAAGCCAAGACATTTCATGTGAACATGGAATTCACTGTTTTCAGTTGTAGCACTATGCTTGAGGAAGTGAGAGGCAAGTTGTCCTTTGAGGGTTTCAGTCTTCCAGTTTTGGATACCGACCTAGTAATAAAATTAACTTAACAAAGCACATTCCCTGTGCAAACACTTTCTAACAAAATACCAGCATAATTTCCCCTCAATGTTACTAAAGTGTATTTTTCCATACCACAGGAATCCCTCCTGAATAGTAATTTTTTTTTTTTTTCAAATGTAGAGGTCATACATTGTATTTAGCAGAGAAGCTATTCATTAAGAATGCCACAGAAGCAATAGTTATAAAACTCTGGGACATGATTTTTATCACTTTGTTCACAGTATGTTGGTTAAGAATTAATTTGGTTCAATTAAAATCCAAACTGAAATAGCCAATAGAACCTCAATGTGGGAAAATATGGAAAAACCGACCCCCAGCTGCAGTTTGTTGCACTTGCTGTGCAGAAAAGGCTGAATGAAGAACTGGAAGAAATGAGAGTGTAAAAATAGGTTTGGGGGGGTGGGGCTTGAATGGCATTAAATTATTGAACCGTATTCTGGTAGTGTAGACTAGATAATGGATTCACAAGATTCAGCGCTAAAGGATTTACCATGACATCTGATAAACATAGTTAAACGATGGGAGTGAAAACAGAAAACTGTCATCAAGTGCTTAAAAAAAAATAATTAACAAATCTTCATTTTAAACCCAGATTATCAGAAGCAAACTGAATGAAAAACATGGATATTGGTTGCTTAATTAGATAAAGCCAGTACCTTAATTTTAATGAACTTTCCCAAACTACCGGTAGCATTAAAGATTGCAGCAATTTGCAACAACTCGTTCCTAATAGGTCTGTTAGATAATATTTGCCTTTAGCTAGAAAACATCTACCATAAGAGCTACTTAGCATTCCTGTTGTGTGTAAACACACTTGGAACCTTTCTGGACAGTTTACTTGAAATATTTGTTTTCAAAAATCTCCATGTTTACCCTGCAGGCTGGGCTGGTGGATTAGTCCATGCTGATAAGCCTAATTGAGGGCAGTTAGAGATTTGAATGCAAGTAGATACAAGACTACATTTTAATGACCAGTTTGTAATTATCGATGGATGGTTTCCATTATTTCTTGGCAAAGTGAAACAAATTAAAGGCTTCCTGCTTGCTAACAAGTGTTATGTAATCACAAGGTAGAAGCTACTGCCATTTCTCATGGAGCAAAGACTGGGCAACAAGAGCAAGCCACATACCTATGGCAATTTTCAAGCAATGAAAATGTATTTTGAAGGTATTAGAATTTTTTCAAGGCAGATTTTTCAAGGGAAGATTTATGAGCTAGTGGATTTATTGCACACCTTTCCTGGACTTCAGCTCCTTTAACAACAGTAGGGGAAGAAAAATGTGTTTTGCTTCTTTGGGTTAAACTCAAGCCATGACAAATAGAAACCCTGCAAACTTCCTGAACTCATAATTTGGCTGAATGTCTACAAGCAACTATATTTTAGATGCAGAATCTGGCCTCTTGCAAGTTGCTAGGAACCAGAAAGGATATTCCAAGGAGAACAGATACTGTCCTGCATATAGTGGTGGACATTGGCTACTCTCCAGCCAGTCACTGCCCAGGCAATCCTAAGCACAAATACAGGCTGGGCAGTGACTGGCTGGAGAGTAGCCCTGAGGAAAGGGATTTGGGGGTGCTTGTGGACCACGAGGATGATCAGAGGGCTGGAGCCCTCACACCTCTCCTGTGAGGCCAGACTGAGAGAGCTGGGGCTGTTGAGTCTGGAGAAGAGGAGGCTCTGAGGTGACCTTATTGTGGCCTTCCAGTGTCTGAAGGGAGCCTACAAAAAGGCTGGGGAGGGACTTTTGAGGATGTCAGGTAGCGACAGGACTAGGGGGAATGGAGCAAAGCTGGAGATGGGTAGATGTGAGGAGGAAGTTCTTCACCGTGAGAGTGGTGAGAGCCTGCAATGGGTTGCCCAGGGAGGTGGTGGAGGCCCCATCCTTGGAGGTGTTTAAGGCCGGTTTGGATGAGGCTCTGCCCAGCCTGGTCTAGGGTGGGTGTTGCAGTTTGAGAACTGCTAGAACCTGTAGAAGTGCTTTCATGAGGAAGCAAAGTTTTGTTATGTTCCGGGAGACCTGTCCCTGGTTGCACAGGTCACAGGACCCCCCCCTCCCCCCCGGAAGCGTCTGTGCTGTGACCTGCCCCTGAAAGGTGGGCTGGGGCAGCCTATAAAACCGGGGTAGGGACTCTGTTTGTCTTATTTCGCGGGCTGTAGCCTTGAANTGCGGCCCTGCTGACGCCATGCGGTCGGTCTCCATGTTGGACCCCGCACGCGGCAGGTGCCCGCCGGCGGTGGGGAGCCGCGGCTGGCTCGGGGTGGGGGCCGCGGTTCTCTCCCCGGAGCCGCTGTCCTCACCCCCCCTCCCCACCGCCCGTTCCCGGGGCGATGTGTGGGGGCGCTCCCTTCAGGGCCACAGCCCGTGAAAAGAGGCGCGAAAAGCCCCCAAACAAAGACCCTGCTCCGGTTTTTTATAGGCTCCCC